>JAVKPL010000483.1:0-148696 GCA_032173675.1 Gastrolobium villosum
TGTTTAACTGTCGATAATCAGTGCACAACCTCATAGTCCCATCTTTCTTCTTCACGAAGATGACTGGTGCACCCCAAGGAGATACACTCGGTCTGATAAAGTTCTTGTGGGACAATTCTTCTAACTGCTTCTTCAGCTCAGCTAACTCCACTGGTGACATCCGGTATGGAGCCAATGAGATAGGCCCCACACCAGGTACTAAGTCAATTGAGAATTCAATCTCCCTCTCAGGTGGAAAATGAGGAATTTCTTCCGGAAATACATCTTCAAACTCGCATACAATCGGAATATTAGCAGTAGGTTCTTTGGAGTCTCCTACGAGTCCTCCCAGGATAATGTATCCTGCATCTCCCTCATTTAGAGCCTTATTTAATTTATGTGCCGTCAAGTACAAACTATCCGGCTTTTCTCCTTTTGCAGCAAAGAAAACCCTTCTGCTACAACAATCTAGCATCACACTATATCGGACCAGCCAATCCATACCCAAGATAATGTGTAGATTCATGCCCTCAAGCACTATCAGATCCACCATATACTCTTCTTGCTCATATATGAATATGACTTCTTTGCACTTCAAAGAAGTAGAAACAATGTCTCCGGTGGCAGTCTTCACTACCATGGGAGGCGTGAACTCACAAATGGGTAGGTGTATCCCATTAGCAACAAATTTCGATATGAAGGAGTGGGTAGCTCCAGAATCAAACATGGCATCAAAAGCATATCCTCTGATAAGAATAGTACCTCTGATAAGGTTTGGAGACCTCTCTGCCTCCTGCTGCGTCACTGCATATACCCTGGAACTGGTGGGCGCCATAAGCTCCTCTATGGCTCTCTGAGTAGGTACAGACTGAATAGGGATCGCCTGAATGGCTGCAACTTGCCCCGTCTTCTTGGGGCACGCTCTAGAATAGTGCCCTGCTTGACCACAACTGAAGCAAACATTCTGCCCTAGTCGACAAACACCTGTATGCATCTTCCCACATTTGGCACAAGTGGGAATCTTTCCTGCACCAGACATTCCGCTTCCATTCTTCACAAAGGGAGTCTTCTTAAACTTGGTGTTCTGTTGTGCATGCAAACCTTTTCTCTTACCCTTCCCGGGTGCAGTCCTCCCATTGAAGCTCTTTCCCGCTGCTTCATTTCCCCTGGTACGATAGTGCTCCTGAATATTCTGGCACTGCTTGATCAGCTCCACAAAATTTCTGGTGCAATGATCCGCCAGTTTGTCTGCTATCATATCATTCAAACCCTTCCTAAATCGAAAGGCCTTGTCTTCTGGAGTGAGGGGAGCTCTACCATAACAAGAATATTTTGCCAAGCAATTGAACTTGCTTAGATATTCATCCACAGTCATGCCTCCCTGTCGAAGGTCTTCAAACTCACTCTTCTTCCTTTCCCTGGCTTCTTCAGGGAAGTACTTCTGCAGAAAATGCCTCTCAAATAACGGCCAAGTAATAGCATAACCTTGGCACTCAAGTGGGTTTCTAACATTACTCCACCAGTCAGCAGCATCCCCCTGTAACATGTACACTGCATATAGGGGCTTCATGTTGGCATCACATTCCATAACCTGAAAAACACGTTCCATCTCTTGGAGCCACTCCAATGCTGCGATGGGATCTCTTCCACCTTTGTAGTGAGGTGGGGAATGCTTCCTGAAAGCATTCAGCATACGCTCTCTAGTATCCCGGTCAAACCTGGGTGGTATAGCTGATCCATCAACCTCAATAACTGGCTGCCTCACTAGTCCCTCATGGACAGATGCCCCCGCCTCCTGATGGGCCTCTCCTGACCCTTCCTGTCTCAGTACAACAGGCTCAAGAATCTGTACGGGACCAGCAGCACGTGCAACTTGCTGCTGCACATGTGGTGCAACTGGCGGTGGAGGAGGTGGTAAAGGTGGTGGAGGTCCTCCTCGTACCTCAGTCAACAATAGTCGGATCATCTCAGCATTGGCCAGCCTATTCTGCGCCATAAGGTCTTCACTGGTCTTTCTCAGCTGCTCTCTATCACGCTCTCTGGCCTCTTCGATTCTTTTCAAATCACCTTCCCTGGTTTCATTCAGGGTCTGCTGCAATGTTGCTATAGCTACAACCATAGGATCAGGAGGAGGGTTTTGAACTATTCGCCTGGGTCTCCCCCGAGGTGCCATGTCACTACACAAAACTGCACGAGGTATGAGTTAGCTACGCTCAATCAAGTGATAGCATATGCAATATCATGACACTCAAGAGACACTCAATAAACAGTTCTAACAATTAAGCAATACATCAGTGAACGTCCCGGTGAAACTGCTCTGATACCATAAATGTAACAGCCCCAATCCCTATAGCAGATATTGTCCGCTTTGCCCCCCTTCCGGGACTCATGGTTTTACGTTTTGGGGTTACCCCCAAAAGGCCTCCACTAGGAAAGGTTTCCACACCCATATATATGGCATGCTTTGTTCTCCTTTCCAACCGACGTGGGACATTACATCCTCCCCCACTGGGAATACAGCGTCCCCGCTGTACACACCGGTCCAGGACCAGGCTCTGATACCATAAATGTAACAGCCCCAATCCCTATAGCAGATATTGTCCGCTTTGCCCCCCTTCCGGGACTCACGGTTTTACGTTCTGGGGTTACCCCCAAAAGGCCTCCACTAGGAAAGATTTCCACACCCATATATATGGCATGCTTTGTTCTCCTTTCCAACCGATGTGGAACATTACAATCATCACCATCATCTTCCATAACCCAGGTAGGGTCATTTTCTCCTTCCACAGACAGATTAACAATTGAAGCAGCAGATGATGATGCATTATGTGCAAAATTGAAATCAACTGACCTCATGGGTACAACAACATCCTCTGCTTCGGCAATATCCACGTACAACTCTAAGAAATATTTCCTTGATTGGTTGAAAAATTCTCCAATTACTATTTCTACGTCTTCATCGTCCACAACTTGCATACTAATGTATTGTGATTCGCACTATATTCTTGCAGTGACCACATTGATAGATTGCTTACCTCGCTAATTTTTGACGAATTTTTTGATGTACTTCGCTAACTGTTGACTTGCGCATGATGCGTGTTGACCTTTTCTCTCCTTCAAAAATGACACCACGTCGACCTTCCATTATAATATATAACAACACGAACATAATCAGAATGTGAACTCATTCTTAACTGTATTAACAAAAAACACAAAACATAGTATGCATAAGTATAACGCTCGGCCACTTCAAGAATCAATGACTATCCCCACACACTAACACGGGACTTTTCAGCATGCTTTGTATTCACTTGCACACTTTCTGGGAAAACTTCTCAAGAGGTCACCCATCCCGGAATTACTGCAAGTCAAGCACGTTAAACAATGGAGTTCTTCCGTTTCAGACTACCGAAAAGTATATGCATCTTGTTAGTATAGGCAGTACCAATTAATTCTTATAAGCTATCCCCAACTGTACTGTCCTACACTGGCACAATCTCTGGAATCCCTCTCTTTCGGGGTGCCGATTTGATTCATTCATGTACCCCTGCCGCTAGAAGCCTGCCAGGAGCCGCTCCTTATCTGTGCCCTTGCACACCATTCCCTTGTGCACCGGCGATCACTCCCCGCCCTCATCAGCGCCCGGGATGTTACAATAAGCAAGTGAGATTGTATCAAAGACTAAGAAGTTATGATATACAAGAGTTATGAACAATGTGGAGATGATGTGTTTAAATAAGGAATGAGTATGCCAACCACGCCTAAAAGATGCAGGATAGGTTTGTGAGTCACGCCCAAATTAGTTAGAGTAAACCATGCATTCACGCCTGCTTAGGGCGTGACTAATCACGCCTAATTTGAGCGTGAATTACGTGAAATTCATGCTTACTTTGGGCGTGGATTATCTTGCCCAATTTGGACATGAATGAGTGCTACATACTTATAATTAGTTTCAAAAGAGCAATGTATCTATTTGTAATTATTTATTAAAATTGTAATATTTTAAATTTTTTTTTGCCAAGGTTACTATTGTGATGTGATGACACAATGGAGGTATGCCTGTAGCTCTCTGTGACACGATTGATAAGTTAGTAGTTGTGTAATTACAATTTTTTGGATTAACTCTTGTAATGCAAAAAGGACAAAAATATTTAAATAATACAATTTTTAAACATATTGTTAAATTATTATAATGAGTCTTATATGGGGTGTGAGACTTTCCACATGACAGGGGTGCAAGACTTGCTAGATTGTGTCACATGTCCAATGTCTACAAGTCTAGGGATTGCATTTTGTAAATTTAACTACAAACATTTGACACGGTTTTACGATGACTAATTTTTGTCCAAAGTGCAATCCCTATATTTGTCGACGTTCGAGCAAGTCCCACATCGCTTTTATGCGAGACCCTTTATATTACTTTGGATTATTCTAATAATTTTTATTAAATATGTATTAAAATGGTCAATTTACCCATTTTGTTGGGACAATATAACTGTTGCACATATTGCTAATTCCTTTACTGGTCTCAGTCAATCACAATCTTTTGCTTCTTGGATTCTCGACTCTAGTGCATCCAATAATATTTTTGGTAAGCGAAAAATATGTATCATGTAGTAGGAAAATGGATCACTTTCTTACGGATGCATAAAAACACAAGGGTCTCATTTTTTTTATTTTCTCTCACCACTCTTTTCTCTCTCCTCTCTATGTTTGTGTGTAGGAAATAGATATTATTTTCTTACAACATGACAAAACAATCCCCTTTTGATAATGAATCAGCATTTACTTCTCTCTTTTCATCAAGTTCCCTGCCCACTATTATCATAGCTAATAGTTCGTTGGTTCAGTCCTATAAGATTGACACAATTTTGCTTTTTCCTTCTCTTTCTATTGATAATGTGTTTTATGTCTTTAATTCTCCTTTTTACCTTATTTTCATTAGTCAATTAACTCGTTCACTTAATTATATTATTTCCTTCACTAAAAACTCTATGATTTTTGCTGAATTGGAGCTCAAAGATTGGGGCCAAATTTGAGGCCAATGGTCTTTATCTACAAAATAAACCACTAGTTAAGCCCAATTTATCTATTTAATGTGACATCTCAAGGAACTTAAATAATCTTTACCTCTTGGATATATTTAAGACTAACTTTGATTTTACTCCTAATTTTGTAAAATTTGGTTCGCAAAACCATTTCAAATAGTATCTTGGCAGAAACTTATAATCTGTTTTTTCTTCCACAAACTGCATGGAGACAGCATGAGAGAGTTAGTACTGCGCAATATTTAGAATTAGACAAGACACACACAGAGAAACTATAGTATATCTATTTAGTAACGAGACCAATAAACCTATGTCCTGTCACAATATACATTCAACTATACAATCATTTGATGCCATCCCAATAGCTGAATATAGATGTTTGCGACTCTCACTAGGATTTGGAAGCGAATACTGGATGTAATAAAACCCTGAACCGTTGTTTGAATTTCATAGAGAGATATAATATAATATAAAATTATTTGAAGCCCATCACTTACGAACCTAAATTTTTTGGTGAGATGATTGTTTTATCATAATATTAAGACCTCTGTTGCCATGGATTAAAAGTTCATTCTTACTGTCTCCATTTTCTAGTGGAATTAAGCTAGCACAAAGTAGTACAAAAAAAAAAAATGGGCATTTGTAATATGCACGTCTCAAATCCAAAGGGCTTTTGCCTGAAGAGTGTATTAGAGAAATATAATATAAAATAAAATCTTCGAAGGTGCATCACATACAAGCTTAAGTTTTTAGGTGAGATAATTGCTTTATCTTTATATTCGAGCCTCTATGATCACGAGGTTCTCACTGTCCCGTTTTCTAATAGAATTAAGTCAACATAAGGTAAAACAAAAAAATGGATTTGTGCAATATTCACATTTCAAGTTTAGAGGGCTCCTACGTGTTAGACAAATATAATATAATATAAAACCATTGAAGATTTACTTATTAGCTTAAGCTTTTAGGTGAGATATTTGAGTTTTTAGGAAAGTTATCCCATGTCTCGTTAAGTATATCTTAGGAGTATGTGTAAGATCTAAAACTAACGTAGATTGATACTTTATAATATAGATTATTCATGAATGTTCGTAATTTATGATAAATCCTTCTCTAGCGTATTGGTGTAGATGATTATCCTAACGTCAATATTATTCACAGTATTGTTATCTCTCCTCCTCCCAAACTTTGGATTTTTTTATTTTTCTTTTGTTAAAAAGAACATTTTCCATTGTTTTTTTGCTGAACCAAACTCTGGTCAATAAAAAAATTTAAGTTACATTCTATTTGGTATTTGTTGTTGAGTTTAAACGTAGAAATTGGATCTTCAAATACATCAAATTTCAATTCAAAACATCTCGTAACATGAAAAAAAAAAAGGATAAAAAGATACTTGGATCAAGTTTATACTCAACTACTCTATTCGGATAATTCTTCACCTGGTTCAAGAAAATTGTATTATTTCTTGACATTGATTTCTCCAAAATAATAACGTAAAAAAGAAGTATTCTATGTACACAAAAGATAAAAAATAAAAAATTCTAATTATTTGTGCATTTTACTCTGCTCTCATGTTTGGCTAAAACCAAGATGTTTATCAGTTTCACCAACCTACTTCATGATTGAGACCCATGTCAAAGTGAAAGAGTGAGAATATAACAACTAGTTCATGCTCCTTTGTTCTTATCCTACCCCATAATTCACATCATTTCAATTTTTCCATAGAATGAAAAGACTTCTTAACCGTTTTCTCCCATTGGATGCGTGAACTAATAGACCAAAAGAATTTGATTAAAATTTTTCAAATCAAAACAGCAAAATGGTGGTAGCTCAATTGGTAAGAATGGAACTAAGCAAGTGCAAAGGAAAAAGCTTTGGTTCGATCCTCAGATGCCATTTTTTGGAGGGGTTTATATATTTTCATCTCTGACCCATCGTGCACACCGGATTAATCTCATAACCGGCTCACAGAGTCAAAACTTGTAAGGATAACGAGAGAAGCCAACTCATCTCAAAGAAGTAATTAGGGTTGGGTTAACTCCAATTTTTTTTTTTTTTTTCAAATCAACATAATGTTGGATGCAGCCACTAACCATTACTCTCATACATGAGCATAGCATGTGGAAGATAGTATAAATGCAGGGTCCTCAAACATTATTAGCAAAAGCATGCACATTGTAATGATATCTTTCTTTTAACAGTGCAAATGCAAAAACACATCTCTTAATGATACAGCAGAATAACATTCATCTGGTTGCCTGAAACTGAGTCTTCACATATAAAAGAAGTCTCATTAAAAAATATCACTCACATCAAATCTTGAATAAGGTAGGGATAATAGTAATTCTTAATTTCTTATATATAGTCTTATCTTTATATATTTACAAAAAGACTATTTTTCAGATTTGAAACAGCGAGTCACAGATGAACAGCTTTTACCACTGCTCCTCACTCTCTAATAAAATTCGAAAAGAAGATTCATTATATTATTGGCATGCAAAATATTTACTTCCCATCATCAAAGAAATGCACAATTGGAAGTCACAAAAAAGCAAAATCTAATTCAGTGGTTACTCTTTCTGCCATGCTTGCCTACATGATGCAACCATCCAATGCCTTTCAGGGCCTTAGAGAATTTGAGAAGGTTAGGCCTTCCCATTCCTAAATTCATCTTCCCAGCTGAGAATTTCAAAGCTTGTAAGCAGCACAATTTACTCTCCATTTCCTCTTCTTCATCTTCTTCATCCTCATTGTAATGAACCTCACCTTTCTTCCCTTTCTTGATGTTGCTTTTCTTCAGAACCTTGTTGTTGGACTCTGTCTCATATGTTTCCCAAAGCATATCCATTCCATCACTTCCATCTGCATTGTGCCTTTCCTCAAAAAGCTTGCAAGCCAATGTCCTCCTCCACTCTTTTTCAACTCTCATTGAACCAAAACTACCAAGATTAGAACAAAGTGCTTGATTATTCCCCATAGCTTTTCCACTGTACTCCCAGTTACTTTCTGGACTCCCAAGATCAGAACATAGTCTTTGGGATTTAACATTCAATGCTGCAGCATATTCTCCGTCACTGTTCCACTTAGTATACATGTCTCCATTACTCAAGGGACATTTTTCTTTACTTTCTTCAACTTTATTGGATTCAGCATCAAGTGGCTTGACTTCTTTTTCTTCCCTTTGACATGACATATCTTCTAACACAGCATTTTCTTGGAACAAGCTTTCTAGGCTCTTAACTTCAGCAATAGGCACAATGGCTTCAACTTTGTCAACCTCCTCAAATGGGTTTTCATCTGAGTTAACATTTGACTCTTCAATTGGATAAAAATCTTCTCTTTCTTCACCTGAACACTCACCATCTAGTGTTTTTAAGCCTTCTGAACAATCTTCTTCCACTGGCTTTGGCTCAAAAACTTCCTGGAACATAACAAGATATGCTTCAAGCTCTTCAAGACACCCAATTTCCTCATCTTTGTCATCAGGTTTAGAAAGAAGCCATGTGAGAAAAGTTTGTAAAAAAGAAAGGGGAAACCCCCATTTGGACTCAGAAAACTCAGAACCACCCTTTTCATGAACAAGGTTGGGAGTGAAAGTAAGAAGAGCAACAAGGAGAAGGGTTGTGGTGATGAACAAAGGGGAGAGAAAAGAGAAGAGCTTGAGGAGGTAAGGGGAGAAGAAGATGAAGTAGGAAAAGTATAGAGGGTGAGAAAAAATGGAGAAACAAAATTTGAAGAAGATAGAGAGAAGATTACTAGAGAACTCATTGTTAGTGTTTGAGAAAGATAACTCAGTCATGTTTTTTGTTGTTGTTGTTGTTGTTCTTGGGTGTGTTGTGGCCAAAGCAAAGAGAAAGAAGAGAAATGGTTTAGTTTAGTTGCAAACTAGAAATGGTGTTGTGGATTCTGTGATGATTTTGCTTTTGGAAATAGAGAAGAAATTGTGGAATTGAAAGTGAGAGCGGCGTGAATATAGGGAAGAGATTGGTAAGAGAAAACTTATAATGAGTGAGGAACACTTCGATTTGTGAAGAAAAAGTAACTTTAGAAACTTTTCTCCTTTACTGTCTATAATAATCAACAACCGCGTTAGCCACCTCTTTTTTTGTTATGCAATCACCGGAATAAATAGCAAGATTAATTACATGGATGTGCCATGTATATACTAACCGAGTCACATAAATGTTAATTATGTTACAAAATATTGGTGAAGGACTTCAATTTGTATTTTGAAACGATAATTCAAACTTTGAATTTTGAAAATTATTGATATATATATATCTATCAATTTATGATTGTTTAATACTAGTTAATTCCCCTTCAAAGTTGTTTACCAAAAAAACAAAAAATTCCCCTTCAAAGTTGTAATCATATATATGGGTACTATTATGTTAATGAATTTGTGCTTTTTCCCACATAAAATTTCTCATGAATTCATTAACATAATAGTACCCCTATATATGATTACAACTTTGAAGGGGAATTTTTTTTTTTTTTTTGTAAACAACTTTGAAGGGGGATTAACTAGTATTAAACAATCATAAATTGAGAGATAAATATCAATAATTTTCAAAATTTGAATTTGAATTATCGTTTCAAAATACAAATTAAAGTCATTCACCATTATTTTGTAACATAATTAACCTTTATGTGGCTGGGTTAGTATATACATGGCTCATCCATGTAATTAATCTTGCTATTCATTCCGGTGATTGCATAACAAAAAAAGAGGTGGGTAACGCGGTTGCTAGTTATTATAGACAGTACACGGTGTTTGGTAGAAGGTTTCATATGAGATTCATGGGTAAGTCAAGGTGGGAATTGCATGAAGCCATATAGAAGAGTACAAAAAATTTTTCTAGGCAAGTGATTTCCCCATGAAATTAGTGGTGTGTGCAAATTGTGATGAAAAATCTTGTTTCAAAATGCCACCTTTGAGGTGGTTTTTGCATTTCCCTTGATAAGTGAGCAAGTTGGTGGCTTCTTTGTTATTAAAATGCCCCCAACCATTTCAAAGCGATGATCGTAGAGGTTTATATATAAGAGTTATTTTGTAATTTTATCATATTTTCCCATCAAAATTTTATCTCAATCAAACATGGACTCAATATATTTAACTCAATTTTCCCGGTAAAATTTCGTTCAACCAAACAATTTTTTTTTAACTTTCCTACCTAACTCACTTTACAACCATTCCCCTTTCAATTACATTTGCCTAATATTTAAAAAATTTATCCTCAACCAAACGCCCTAACTTCCTCTCTAATTTCACTTGCTTTGCTATCATGCTAATCTCTTGATTTGATACCTTAATTGTTTTCTCTGGTACAATTTCCTTTCTTCTTATACCTTTTTTCCCGTAACAAATTAATCATAAATAGTGGATATAATAAGTAATTGACCAAAAGTCATGCTCTTTGTTTCAATTTGATGCAAGTACTAGACGAAATGAATGAGGCGAGATTTGATTCCAAGATCATTACATTATAGCTCTTGGACATATAAAAAAATATTTTTTATTATTATGAAATGTTACTTTGTTGAATTTGGTATATATAAAATAATTTAATATATGTTTTGATTAGCTTATTTTATATTTACAATATTTTTAATCAAAATTTTATCGAGTAAATTTTAAAATAATAATAATAACAACAAAATTTTAAATTAAACTAACGCAAACATGTATCCTTAAGATTATTCAAAGTAGCTTACAAAAAAAAAAAAAAAAAGATTATTCAAAGTAACGAAGGAACGAAGGAATTAGTCGAGCATAAATTAACTCAAAATGCCTTGCTATTCAACTGAAGAAAATATTCCATAAAAGTGGGAAAGGAAAGTAACTAATTGTTTATTTTCGTTACAACTCATTAATGATAATCATGATTGTTTAGACGAATAAGAGAACAAAATTAAATGCAAATAAGGAATTGTCAAACTTTGTTCCCTAGAGTCACAGGTTTCCATTAATCGCAAGTAGAAGCTTTATTAGGGCCCTAGGGTGGAATGAAGGGGAAGACTAGAGTTTCCTATGGCCACCGTTGGTGTTTTGTGTTTTTTGTTGTTTCAGTTTTGTTTTAAAAAATTCATTGGTATATGACCAACTCTTCCAAAAGGGATTTTATTGGATTTCTATATTTTGATTTGGTAATGCCCATGCATCTATGAATATTCATAATCTAAATATCGTTTAATTTAAATTGATGTAATCAAATGAAAAAAAAAATGCATGCTTTTTATCGGATGTGCAAATATATTGACTAAAATAAATAAAAAGTTACGGAATTATAATTAGCGTGATCGCGAAGGGAGGGGGGAACTTAGCACAAATGATGATTTCTCAATAAAGGAATAATAACTAAAGCTTATTAAGAATCAAGGCATGGAATTAAATGACTCTTTTCATTTTTAGTAGTGTTCGGATGGCCCAACGACACAGTGGCCCAAAGTCCAAGCCCAAATCTCAACTCCTCATCCACGTTAGCCCTATCAACTGTCAACCCTCCCAACCCCCAACGAGGTGACACCCCATAGGGGAAACATCAAAATGTCCCGTCTCGGGACCCCAACCCCCAAAGGTAATCGCCCCAGATGCCATAAAAGGAAACTGTCCATTTGTCACACGATGACACCGCCAGGTGCAAAGGGCGCATCGCTGCTATCATAGCAGCGCCTGTCACGCCCAGCAGCATCTATCATCATGAGCAGATCCCAAGTAGGGTTGACCCTTTCCTCACCAACTCACAGAAGGTTCACATCACCTTCCCCTATAAATAGCCCCCTTGGCACACCAAGAAGGTATCTTATGTATCGTTATTTTGCCCATTTACATTGAGTCACATATTCACACACCTACTCCCTTATTGATTGTTAAATTCAGACTTGGAATAGTACCTCTTAGCTTGGTTTCTACCTGTATTAAGGGTATCATCTATACAGTGACTCCATCTCCAAAGGGAACATAGTGGGCTTATAGATCTCAACGGTACATTGACGCCGTCTGTGGGAAACTATAAACTTCTATTCCCGTTCTCCTACCAAAGATCTACGAGAGGCATTTCACTTCCTGACAGCTAAACATGGCTGTTACGACTAGAAGAGCAGAGCAAACAAGAGCCGCTACCCCTGAAGGTCATGTGCAAACAGTTCATTCTGACTCCCCGTCGTCGATGCACTCCGCTCCTGCTGAACAAGCCGCCAGAGAGGCGCTCCCCCCGATGCTGCAACCTGTTGAACCACAATTACCAGCAGCTGAAACTGGAGTAGCGTCGTTGAATCGTCGCATAGCCAAACGCAAAGTCCAAGGAGGGAACTTAATCCCAACTCAACCCCCACCACCTAGAGTCCATTTCGGAATGCCACTTCCCGCCGCTGGTCCACAAACTATCCCACTAGTTTACCGTTTACAACCGGCTAGAAGTCAGCCGGTGGCACCGTATAATGATCATCGAATCCCTCTGGTCGCCCCATACCCCCTGGAACTTATACACACAACGCCCTGTACCGCCCTACCTTCCCTACTGGCTTTCCATTCCACGGTTACGCAATGCAACCTCATAATGTGACCATCCCACAACCTTAGAGGTCATGTCTGAATCCTGGTCAACCACAATATGGCGCCCATCAAGCCCCAGCCCTCTCTTACTCTGTTGAAGCCCCACATGTACCTCACCCACAACCATACCAGCACGCGCACAACCCTAATATGAGGGTAACGCCTGCTCATACTTCAGGACGTAACAAACCCTTAACCGATAGCTTGCGCTTAACTCCCATACCCCTCGGTTTCAAAGGCCCTTCCAACATTGTCACGTATGTTGGTGACACTAATCCTTTTGAGTGGATCCAAAAGTTTGAAGCAGCGATGACCCTTCACGGCGAGACTGATCTCCTCATGTGCAGAACTTTCCCTACGCTTCTGGGTGGGAGAGCACTGACATGGTATACCACTCTACCAATTGGTAGCATTGCGTCTTGGGACGACTTGGCAAGCAAGTTTCAAACTCATTTCGCAACCAGTCGCCCCGTGCCTAAATATGTCCACTCCCTTGAAAAGATTCGCCAACAATCAGGAGAGTCCCTTAGATCCTTTTTAGACCGCTTTGATAAAGAGGCTTTGCAGGTGCAAGGCTCGGACCCTAAGGTGCATGTGCATATACTCCTATCAAGCTTTTGGCAGGGAGTATTCGCTTACGAACTCACTCGCCATGAAATTACTGACTTAGAAGAGGTCAAGAAAAAGGCCCAAGAGTTCATGCGAATTGAAGAGTATAAAGGGAGCCGAGTCGACGACACCCACAGCCAAGAGAAGAGGGTCAAAAAAAGTAAGGACCACGTTGAAGAAAGGAAGGGTCACAAATCCTCCAAATATGCCAGTCGCCCTTTTGGGCGTGACACATCAGGACGCCAGTCACACAGCGTCTACAAACTGAGTACAAAGAAAAGCCCAAGAATAACCCACGGCACCAGCAGCCGACCAGGGAAGTCACCGTATATTGCAAGTTCCACCGAAGAATGACCATAGTACCGAAGAGTGCAGAAACCTCAAGGATGAGATTGATGAGCTTATCAAGGGCGGGGCTCAAAGACGGGCAAGGGACGGTGCTCGCACTGCCGGATGTGGAAGATGACACCGTGAGCGGAGCAAATCGACCGAAAGAAGAAGAAATAACCGATCTGGTTCTCGGTCTCGCCATGAACGTGACCGGAGAGAAGACTCTCCAAGAGACCGCAGAGTGCAAGCTAGCCCAAGCCATAGAGGAAGACGGGAAGAAGAGGATGAAGACTCAGCTATCATCAAGCTTGGAGTGATAAACATGATCTCCGGCGGATTGAGCGGAGGGGGAGAAACTGCTAACGCCAGGAAGAAACACTTGAAACAATATTTGGCGGTAGCTGGTAAAGTCATCAGCAAAGTGAAGATTGATTCGGGCACAACCAAGCCTAAAATCGTGTGGGACTACAGCGATCAAGGCGACGTCCTCCCCGGACATGATGACCCTCTCGTCATTCAAGCAATAATTGCCAATTTTGGCGTTAATCGCGTGTTTGTTGACCATGGCAGTTCTGCTGATATTTTGTTTTTACCATGTTTCAGGGCGTTAGGGTTTACAGTCAATGACTTAACCCCAGTCGCAGGTGAAATCTCAGGTTTCAACGCCACCATCACCAAGCCACTTGGAATGATAAACCTGCGTTTGTCCCAGGGAACGCCACCCACTTCAAGATCATCTGACATCCTGGTCCTTGACACTCCATCAGCATACAATGCTATTCTCGGCAGAAGGATGTTCTCCGCCTTCGAAGCGAGCGTATCACACCTGCACTTGGCGATGAAGTTCGTAGCTAGGGATAATAAAGTCGCAATGGTAAGAGGAGACTAAACAGTAGCCAGGAGCTGCTACAATATATCCCTGAGACCGGCGACCAAGGTTACCCTTAGAGACCAACCAGCACCCCAACAAATCACAACCCAGCCAGTTGAAGGAGGCCCTAGCAAGAAGAGGAAGGAGCATGACCAATGTTTGCTGGTTGAATTTGATGCAAGAGACGACCCCCGGATGGAACACGCCAGACCCACTCCAGACGGAGCATTAGAACACGTCTTCTTGGGCGATGATGATCACCAAACAACTACCATCGGGGTGACTATTGGCCCTAAAATGAAAAGCAAATTGATCAAATTACTGCGAGACAACAGACAGTTGAAGAAGAACCCCAAGTCTCAGGTGAAGTAGAGAATAAGTCCAAAGATAGAAGGTGATCCTAATTACATTGAACCAACCAATGGTTATAGTTAGACTTATGGATAAGGATATTATGCTTCTTCACTGCATCCAGATGGATATGCTAAAGCAAAGGGTGCAGGAACATCATGGCAGTTTGCATGATTCATGGTATGTACGATAATGGCATGTTAGGGCACTATGGTTTGCATAATATAAATCTGGGAATTGTCATTGCATTACTGATATTCTGGTGTCCATATTGGTATGCTATCTGTGGTGGAACTTTTCTGAGTACAGGAAAAAAGGGCCGCTAAAAAAACCCCAGGTACAGCTGGCACCAAAAGGCAAAGAGTCCCTGCTCTGATTGATTTTGACGCCCACCGGTTTCTATCTCCAGCAAACCAAGACCGGTACCACAACTGGTTTCTGAAAAAGAAGATTATACCAGAACGAAGAATCAGCAGTTTTCTGGATGATGACTGTCCAGTCGTCCTGACGATTGAACGCAGGAAATGGCAAAAATTGATTCAACTTCCACAGCTAAGCTGCAGCACCATATTGAGAGAATTCTGTGCCAATGCTGATAAGGACACAGTAGACCGGACAAGAAAGACTTGGGTAAGGGGAAAGGAAGTTTCTTTTACCGCTTTCCAGATTGAGAGGTTGCTGAACACCTCATGGGAAGCAACCCAATCCTGTTTCTTCACTGATACCTTCCAGAGGATGCAGCCGGTTGACGGTTTGTATAGAGAAGAAATGCCGGCTTTGGCTACCACAATCCGGGAAGGAATCGCCCAACCCCGAGCTGCATGGAAGTCCAAGCAAGGCCAGCCAGCCGTGCCAGAAAAATTGGATAGGCTTGATCTCAATGAAGAGGCAATCTTCTGGCACTCATTCATCAACTCAACCATCATGGCTTCAACAAATCTCAGTGATGTTAATGTCGAAAGGGCAGTCCTGCTGTATACTCTGCTGGGAAATCACAACCTCCATATTGGGGCTATTCTGTCTGATAGGATAGCTCACATGATTACTCATGGTCGGTTGGATTTTAGTCTGGCTCATTGCTCACTCATTGAGCAGCTATGCATTAGGGCAGGGGTAGAGATCCCAGATGATGAGCCCAGGGATGTCAAGCCCAAAGCAGAACTAACACAGCGTGTTTATAATGAAATGCAGAAGGAGTCCCGTCGACAAGCAATCTGGAAAGCATCTGGCGGTGCTGTTCCACCACCTGCCCCAGTATCTGCACCATCCACATCTACTAATTTTGAGATGCTCCAACAGTTGCTGGTTCAGAACAATTATATGATGACCATGTTGGAGCGACTATGCCTGGATAGGGGAATTGACACGGCTGGATTAATGGGTCAAGTTCCCCCTGCTGCACAAGCAGGACCATCTATGCCTTCCAACACTGAAGATGATGACGTTCTGGGCGATTTTGCAGATGATGAATTTATGGATGGCTTTTGATCTTGTTCCTCCATTTCCATTTACTGCATTTTGTTTTAAATTTCTTGGAACAATTTAGTTTTATATTTTGTTTTTAAATTCGAACAAAGTTAAGGTTGATGGCACTTTATATTGGGTTCTAAATTCTTGCATATTATGCTTTGGATATTAACGACTGTGGGTGTGCTATATCTGGCAGCTTAAGCTATGTCTTGGATTAGTTTGTTGCTGAGGACAGCAACATTCAAATCTGGGAATTATGGCATATACGCTGCATGCAAGATTGCAAGATTGATGAATATGGTGGAACCACACCACCAAAAAAAAAAAGAGGAAGCTTTGTATTGAAAAGGAAAATCTCAGGTTCAGTTATGTTTGATTAAATTCTGGATATACAAATTGCTAGCATGATATTGTATAGCCAATTTTTGTCAACTAATATGTCTGAATTGCTAAGCTTGAATAAGTGCCTAAATGATTAGTTTGGAAATCTAGTTTAACATCATAGCTAGTTTTTGGGCCAAACACTGAATTTATTTTGAGAGATATCACTGTGATAGCACTCTAGAACTTGCTTTGTTTCTCTGAAATACATGCATAAATTGAAATGATGAAGGCAGATTTTCTGTTGTAGCCACGGCCAAATAAAGCACCTATGTGAATTTTTCCAATCTTAACCCTTTGGGCCTGAACCTTTTTGTTCATAAACCCCTGTTGAGTAGACATATTCTTACCTTACAAAAAGGTTGAATCCCTGATGTGTAGGAAAGAAATGAAGATGAGCTCCACAGAAGTCAAGATAAAGGAGGTGACTGAATTAAAAAAAGAAAAAGGTGAATAAAAGGAAATATGGCAGAAGGAATTCCCGAAATTCTGTGGGAACATTAGTGGAGCGAAACAAATGAGTTGAATGTGTAAAAAAAAAAAAAAAAAAAAAAAAAAAAAAAAATTATATATTTTCAATCTCATTGTTACTTGAGCTACTATCCAGAAAAATTCCACTCTTTAGCCTGGCCGAGTTATAACCTGTAATGTCCTTTTGATCAATTTTGCATGTATTAATGTTCCTCATCTTTAGGTACTTGAGAATATGAGCAAGTTTTATGATAATGTTGTTACAGTGATAGCTGGAGTAATTGTCATTCCCCCAAACACTTGAGTATTGAGCGTTATTTGATTATCTGGGTGAGGGATGTGCAAATTAGATTCTAAATCTTTTCATAAAAGGCATTATTCACAGTGATTCAAGCATACTTAGTAAGATGATCTGTTGGCTGTACAGTGTTATGTTGGATTAATCTGTTTTCTGGATTTAGTCTTATACATTGCTAGGGACAGCAAAGTTCAAATCTGGGAATTATTTGATATGCGGTCAGCATATAGGAAATTACAAGGCAAAAGAGGAAGAAAATGACTCAATCAATGCAAGAAAAGCAGAGAAAAAGAATAAAAATATGCAAAGCCTGAATATCAAAGAAGATGAGCAAAAGGAGGCAAAAACAGGTCAAAAAGACCTAAGTTCCCACGCTCACAGCGCGGGAGTGGCGCTGAGAGCGCGAGAAGGCAAAAATGGACAGAAGGTCCCGCGCTCACAGCGCGGGGTTGGCGCTGAGAGCGCGGGAAGGAAAAAAATGGCAGTAACTCCCACGCTCAGAGCGCGGGAGTGGCGCTCTGAGCGCGGGAGGCGCGAAAGTTAGAAGATTCAAAATCTGCCACTTAGGTCAGATCCCTCTTATAAAAAGAGGCTCAAACTTTGAAGGAAGGGGATCTCGAAAATCACATTCAAAACCTAGAAGAGACCGTCATTGGAGAGAGAGAAGGCTGTTCGTCGTTCGTTCTTCATTGATTCTTGTAATTTACTTTCTTGTTGAATTTTATTGGAGATCAGCCATGAATATGGTTGGCTAGATCTTAGTATTGTGGTAAGGGTCACAACCCTGAATGTGAACCTCTTGTAGTTTGGATCTGATTTATACATGTTTATCCTTTTGCATCTATTTCCCTTCGCTCTTCATCTCATTGATCTTTTAGATCTGATCATTCTAACAGATCACCAGGGTTAGGATTCACAATAGGAATATTGGGATCTTAATACCCGAACAGGAGGAAAATAGCTGTTCATGTACGCACTAGGGATAGGCTACATGAACTGCAAACGTGAAAGATTCACCGAATTGTATGATTAACCTGAAAAGGAATCACTAAGGGATTAGGGTTCTAATAGGGTTAATAAGGTTAAGATCACTAAGGGATTAGGGCTTAACCAATTAAATAAATGATGGTGAATCGTTTGATCAAAAGAGTAATTCATTTGTAAATTTATATTCAGATTACAAGGTGGGGATCAGGCAGGTGTTCGTACTCTTACTGCAATCTTTTCACAATTGTTTTTCACAATCTCTTTCTTCATCTCTCTCTTCACAAAACCTCTAAAAATACGCAATTTACTTTTTAATTTACTTTTTGTTTTTGAACCAACAACAATTGCTACCTCTTTTGATCCGTTCAACTTAAGGGGACTGGTTATTATAGTACTTGGTCTACAATCCCTGTGGAGACGATACTTACTTATCACTTTTATTACTTGGAACGATCGGTATACTTGCCGAGTTCGCAACAATATTCTGGTTACAATCAAATCCCACTGCTCCAGGAGGACCAAGATAAAACGACGTTCATCACCCAGAATGCCAATTATTGTTACACCATGATTCCCTTCGGGTTGAAGAATGCCGGTGCTACGTATCAGCGGATGATGAACAGAGTGTTCAAAGACTTGATTGGCGATAGCATCGAGGTTTATATCGATGACATGATCGCCAAGGCAAGAACGCCAGAACAACACCTGTCGGACCTTCAAGGCGTGTTCGATAGGTTGAGACAGTACAATATGCGGCTTAATCCTAGCAAGTGCGCTTTCGGTGTACCCGCCGACAAGTTTCTGGGCTTCATGCTTACCGAGAGAGGCATAGAAGTCAACCCGGACAAGTGCTAGGCGGTTATCGAAATGCGAAGTCCCAAAACGGTCAAAGAAGTTCAACAGTTAACTGGGAGGCTTGTAGCTCTTACCCGTTTCTTAGTAAACTCGGCACTTAAGTCTCTCCCCCTGTTCGGCCAACTCAAAAAAGTAACTACCTTTCGGTGGTCCGAAGAATGCGAGAAATCCTTTCAGGATTTTAAAAGAGCTCTCTCCTGCCCACCAGTCCTCGCCAAGCCAGACACCGGCGAGACGATGTATTTATACCTTGCCGTAGGCGCCAAGGCCATCAGCGCAGCCTTAGTCAAAGAATCAAGAGAGGAAGGACAGAAACCAATCTACTTTATCAGCAAAGTTCTACAAGGGGCTGAGCTTCGGTACCAACAGGTGGAAAAAGTTTCCCTCACACTTATCTTTGCCGCACGAAGGCTAAGACCATATTTCCAGTGCCATCCGATCACCGTCAGGACCAATCAGCCAATCCGCCAAGTTTTGCACAAACCTGACCTTGCTGGAAGAATGATGTCTTGGGCGATCGAGCTGTCGGAGTACGAAATCACCTACGAGCCAAGAACCACCATCAAGGCCCAAGCCCTCACAGACTTCATTGCAGAAATGACACATGCCTCCCAACCTGATGACCTAATCGCCTAAATGCCGCCCCCGTCTATTTGGAAGCTATACGTTGATGGTTCATCAAACGCCAAAGGCTCAGGGGCAGGAATGATAGTTGAAAACCTAGACGGCGTGACTGTCGAGCATTCCTTATCCTTCGACTTCAATACCACAAATAACCAGACAAAGTATGAGGCCATGATAGCTGGCCTAATCCAAGCGAAGGAGATGGGAGCCCAGCGCCTCAAAGTCTTCAGTGGCTCTCAGTTGGTGACGTTTCAGATCTAGGGCGAGTATCAAGTCAAAGGACCACTGATGTGCAAGTACCTAGAGAAAGTCAAAGAGTTATTCCAAACCTTCGAAAGCGTTGAGGTGGAGCATATCAGGCGCACTGAAAACACCCGGGCATATATCCTCGCCAAGTTAGCAAGCACCAAAAGCCCAGGTAACAATCGCTCTGTGATCCAACACAATTTGCCTAACCCATGCATAGTCATGAGCATTTCAGACGCAGCCGCCGAGGTTGCCAAAGAGACCTGGATCACACCCATTGTTAACTACTTGTCGGAAGGAGCCCTACCTCTCGATCAAAAGGAGGAGAGGAAGGTAATACGAAGAAGCACCCATTTCTGCATAGTCCAAGGGAGATTGTATAAGAGAGGGCTCTCAACCCCACTCCTAAAATGTCTTAACCCCAGCGACGTCCAATATGTTTTAGAAGAAATCCACAAAGGAATCAACGGTCACCATATGGGCGGACACTCGCTAGCAAAGAAGCTGTGTATGCTAAATATCATGTATGTTAACAACCGGAGTACTACGGGGTGTTACATTGACTTTTTTTATTCACCACTATAAAATGAAATGATGATGTATGGATATACTGGAGTATATTCTCATTTTTTTTTGGAGGATTGGTAAGATTTAGGGGGAATAAATGGTCAAACTATTGCCTGGAGCTTGTTTTGGAAGCAACTAGATTATGAGCTGGTTCAAGCGTTGATTTAAACTTTCTTTACAAAAAAAAAAAAAAAAAATTCACGAGCACTGCCCTTGAACCCCCCTCACTAAATATGCGGACTTAAGAAAAATTTCCTAGGTTCGGCACTACTTGTGGTCAGATAAAGAGGTCATTGACCATATTGCTATGCTTTAAAAAATTACCTAAATGCCACGGGATTGAAAAAGTTTGACAAACTATCACGACTGTAAACTCTTCGACAGTTGTAGCGAGTTTTAACTGCCACGTGGCAGAACAAGTGAACTCATTTTGGGAAAACTTCTGACTCGAATGTTCAAATCAGGTATTTTTTAATTCTACATAAATTTCTTAGATCTACGCAGTGGAAGGATTATTTTTTAGTGTTGAAAAGTGAAAATAAGAATGAGAATTAAATAACGTCATTTACATAGATAAAATATATCAAACAGGAGGCACAAGGAAGTATTTTTTGGGAAAATATTTTGACCAAATCGGGGATTTGCAACGGGTAGATCTGAAAAAGTTATATGGAAGACAAAAAATACCTAATTCAGACACCCAAGCTAATAGTTATGACATGTTAAAATTTTACGATAAAATTTTGTGACCCGTGTCATGAAATGATAGGCCACCAAAGTCGTTGTCAGTAGTAGCAAGTTTAGACAAACTGGCTGTCACTGACAGCAACTTTGGTGGTTTCAAAAAACATGCCACATGGCAAACCATACTCGCTACAATCGCCAATGAGTTTGGAGCCATAACAATTTGGCAAAAATTTTCAACCCTGTGATATTCAAGTAATTTTTTTTTAAAAGAATGGCAATACGATTAATGTCCCTAGATAAATAGGTGTGAATACGTTGCAGAGATGGAGATTTACGTCACTTATATAAGAACAAAATAAGAGTTCGCTCATTTTTTTTCTTCTTAAACTCAATTTCATTTTATGAAAGCTACATACAAAAGGAGAAGATATATCATATTACAAATTTACTTATCTCTATTAACTAACAACTAAGGAAAATTCCATATAACAAAAGATCACACCAAATAACTAAATTTTAAGGTTAACTAAATAAATACCACAAAAGTTATCAAATTTCAAATTTAAATATTTGTAAACCCCTAATTAATCTTATACATGAACACACAATCAATTGAGATGCAATTTTTAGTCTACAAAAAACACTGACCGAGGTCTTCGAAACTGAATCCACCCAGGCATGAGTTTGCAAAACTATACGAATGGCTAAAACCTTGAACTTTAGTTGATTTAACATATCCTACTTCATAATTTAATTATTTAAGCTAACTTCAACCACACAAAAAATTAAGCATAAACCAACTTAACTTTTTTTTTTGATAAATCCCTTTATTTATTTATTTATTTATTTTTCGGGGGGACCAAGATGGATCTCATTTTAATTCCACAAAAAGTAAACGCAACAAGGAAAAGTCATGACTTGTTGTATGGTGTGTTTGCTCAAAACATGCATCAAATAAGTGAATAAAATATGCGTAGCTGGAAAACGATAAATAAAAAACACATAGAGATTCTGAGAAACAAGAAAAAAGAGAGAGATGGATGTGGTTTAGTTAGACATAGGGCCAGTTATAATACAAGGTGAGTGAGAAGGACTAGGGTTTGGATGGATTGCACATGGGAAGCTACTCATGGCTACTTATGTCTATGCAGTGCATGCTCCCCTCCATCCTAGTTAGCTTTTCTACTTACAAGGACCCATATGTCTGTGGTTACACTTTTACTTTATATATCCTAGTCTTCAAACACATTTTAGTTTCTTTTTCTTTTCTTTTCTTTTTTCTTTTTTAATGTTTGACCAGTTATTATTTCTCCTTTGTTACCGCTTTGGTATAGACCACTAATTAGTCCTTTCTATAGCAAAAGAAGCAACAAGATCCTTTTGTTCTCAATATGAAAGGATTTTATATAATGTTTCCACCATGTGATCAGAAAAAAGAGAAATTACAATTTCTTGAAATGAATATGTGTGAATATAAGGAGATCGAGATTGATTAGTGATTACTAAGAATTAAAATGGGAATGAAATGACTAGAGATGAAATAACCATTCATGTTTCAGAATTTGATTTATTTAGAAATATAATATATTCCGTTCCATTTCATTTCATTAACATTTTATGTTTAATACATGATATTTGTCAAAATATTAGCATATTTAGCACTGTAAATAGATAGACAAGATAATAAACTGTTTTTAGTTTGATTATTGGAAATCAACTTGTGATTAATTTCTTGATTGACCTTATCCATATCAGCAGCAAGAGATCCTCGCACCAACTTTAGACACACAAATTTTTTCAAATACTGTATTTTATATATGGTGTGAGAGGGTGAGTCTTAAAGTAGCAGTAAAATAATTCATTTGTGATAAGTAAATCACATATTTCCAATATGGGAAAGGATAAACACTAAATTGTCATTTCAAAATTGCAAGTGGTATTAATTATTTTGTAGGGAAAAACGATTGTATTATGTTATAGAGATTCATTTTGCGTGCCGAAGTATTTTTTTTTTTTTTTGGCTGCGGGCCCCACAAAATGTTGTGTGTGTAGGAAAATTTTTGTGGTCATGTTAAATGATAGATGATAAACCCTTACCCTAAACTGTTTTTTATGGTGTAACAGGTTACCCATTTTTGTTTATTGATTGGTCTACATGCCTTGCCAAGGTAATAAGCTGGGAGAATTTTGAGATGTTGCTTTGAGCATAAGCCATCTTTTAAAAGTAGAGTTTCATTAAAATCATTTTTACGTAAATGGGATACGAACGGAATAAAATTATTATTTCTTATATCGAGTTATTACGATTAATTATTTCATTCATAGAATTGGTATATTAGAAGATTAGAATTAAGGCAGAAATGGATGATATAATGAAGCTCCATGATAATGATAATAATAAAGTAATTTAATATTTATTATATATATATTGCAGTTATACCTACACATTTTTTTTAATATATACAAATTAATAAATAAGTCAATAATAATGACAATAATACACAAAATAACAAGGGCAATTGATTTGTCGTGCAACATGACACATTGCAGAAACACCAATACTATGGTCCCATCATTTAGGAGAGAGAAAAAATCTTTTGAAGTGGCTTTCATCATTTTTTGAGTCAGCTAGAATGTCTTATTGAATCCTACAAGATAATAACAGTAAGGCAGTGAAGTGATGGTGATGGTGTTTATATATAGCAATACACAATAGTAACAATTGACTACGTAAGATAGTAAGATTGTGTTTGCCAAAAAAAAAAAAAATAGTAAGATTGAGACATAGGAAATTTATATCCTCTTAAAGACTTATAAAAAAAAAGACATATAATAGTAATGGAAATAATTATGGATGAAATGAATAAAAAATTATTTTTATATTGATATTTCTTACCTATATATTATCACCACTTCTACCTTTATTCCAATCAAATAAACCAGACTTAAACAATAATCAAAATCATATATAGAAGTTGCTGAGAAGTGCATACATGCATGATTGTGAATCCGTAATTCGTTGCAAAACAAAACGTTCAAGATAGTGACTGACACGATATATTACCAAATTAAGCAGATCAAACACGGATTTGGATCCTCTCATGTATAAAAGTGGTGATGTGGTCATATTATTTGATCACAACTATTCATTTAAAAATCATACACTTTTATCTCTCTTATCTCATTAGTCATTATCAATGAATAATTGTAATCAAATAACATGATCACGTAACCATTTTTTCATATGAGGAGGATTCAAATCCATCAAACACCAAGTCATAAAACTCAAGAAGCTAGTAAATAATAGAGGAAGGTTCTGAGCGTTGGATAAAATGATGACCCTAATGTAATGATGTAAAAGGGTCCTCATAATAGCAAATGTCAACTTCTCTACCAGATGGAAATTATTGCCTTTAATCAGATTTTTGCCCGACACAACAGAAACATAAAAGAAGCACTCAACCGATAGATAAAGTGCCAATTACACCCAAGTTTCAACCCATGCACACAAAAGCACACTTGGAAAAGGAGGGAGAAAGAAGGACCAACGCACTATCAATAAATAAGTTGAGACCATTTCATATTAACAACCGCAACTGACGCATTCTATATGATCACAAACGCTTTACGAGGAGTGTTAATTATTTACACAATACACACACTACCAACAAAATTGCACACAGCTAACACACACCTTGCTTCACTTAAGTTGTATGCAATTGTGACAAATAACATAATTAACTAGTTTTCAAGTTACAAGTCATGGAAAACATAATTAACAAAATGCTTAAACTAATCTTATTAACTGACTTTTCTTGTCTTTTTCAATTAGTATTTGGCACTAGGGGTGTAATTGGGTTTGATTTTGAAGAAAACCTTGTCCAAACTAATTTTTGGGTTCGGTAAGAAATTATGGACAATTTCGGGTTGGTATATATTTATATTTTTTAAATTATTCTCACAAAAAAAAAAAAATCAGAAAACATTAAGAAAAATGAAAAGGATATATGTTGAGTTGGGTTTTGTGAGTTTCAACTCTCAACCTACCAAAACCCTTTTATATCTAGAGGTAGCAAAGTGGGTAGGATCAACCCGCCAAAAAATGAGTCTGCACATCCCATTTTTTAGAGTGAGCTAAAAATTCAGCCTGTTTCACCTCATTTGGCGGATTAGCCCATTGGACTAAAGTTGTTTTACACTTACCCGTCTCGCCCCGCCATCACCCAAAAAAAAAGAGTTAATTCATCCCACCCCACTTTTGAGAATGGGTCGTAAAATTCAACCCACCTCAACTTACACCTATTTGATGGGCGGGACGAGTTGGCCCGCCGAGTCTAGCCCGTTTTGCCGGCACAACTTATGTCTATACAATCAAAGATTTTGATAATAAATTATCTGTTTTTTTGCATTCATAATGCTGTAAAATGCGAGAAATTGCCATATTTCAAAAGATTCGTGTTCTTGAAATTTATATTGGACGGTGAATGAGATTTAGATTGAGCATTTCTTATTTTTCAATATATTATCTAAATTTATAACCTTACATGCGAGAGCCTAAGAAAAAGAACCAAAATAATTATACCAAAAAAAAAAGAACCAAAATAAAATTCAAACAAGGGAGTAAATGCATGTTTAATTTAGAGAAAACACCCTTTTTGGTCCCTAGCAATATCCACGAAATCCTTTTTAGTCCCTGGCAATAAAAAAGGACCAAATTGGTCCCTAAAATGATGAAAAAAATGACCAATGAGTACTTATTACAATTGACAAAAGGATTAAAGTGGTCATTTTTTCATAATTTTAGGAACCAATTTGGTCATTTTTTATTGCCAGGGACTAAAAAAGGATTTTGTAGATATTGCCAGGGACCAAAAATGGTGTTTACTCTTTAATTTATTAGTTTTAAAATATTACTATTGTAAGAGAAAAATTGAGAAACATTATACTTATAACCTTTTTGTCATATAGCCTTTTATAATTATTTTATTTTCATTAAATAAAATTAAATCAATGATTACAAAATGACATCAAGTGAGAGCCGTTATTTTAATATTGATACAACAAATTTTTAAAAAAAAAAACGGTAAGACAAAATATGTTGTAAGTATAACATCTCTCTAGCTTCTAGAAAATTTCAATTCATATTTTCAACCGCAAATTTTATCAGATTACTTTCAAAAATATACTTGAAGAAATATGATAGAGGCCAACCCTAGACTAAGGTTACTCTAGGAAGCATTATAGGGAATCTTGTTATCCAATGCTGTTATCTAACGTTGAATTAGTTCTTGAATGGAATATTCCCAACTCTGTTGCACGGAAATAATTTAGCATTGGAGGGAGTTAAGGGAGTGCACATCTCATGCTGCTAAGGGGGGAAGCATCTACCAAGAGGGGGCATCTTTGGGCTTGAGATTGGGACATGGAGAATCCGGTAGCCTCTCTAATTGCCCAGAGTTATCTTTTCATTCTCCTTTTGTATTTCATTATCTCTGTTATAAGTCATTTTCTTATCACCACTCTGTAATCTTGTTGGATTCCTTTTTTGACCAATATCCATTAATACAATCATATAATCTTCTCCAATACACTAAACGCAAAGGATGTCAACCAAATCTTAGAGGAAAGACTAAAGAGCGGAGAGTGTGTGCCGCAACAGATTTGATCGATTCATTTGTTGGTCAAGTGAACTTAGTAGCTTGTTGAGGACAAATAACTCTAGAAGAGGAAGAATAAAGTTGTAATGTGTTGTGACTTCGGCAACGACATCGATCATACAAGTAATAAAGTGTATGGGTAAAAGATCGTTTCCAAGAGGATTAGATTTCAACCACTAATTTCGCTATTTATGCTTAAGTTGGACAATCAATCAAGAATATTATATGAAAATTGAATTAAATAACTAACAAGAAGACAAATTTTGAGTTACTTGACAATCAAGATACACAGTTAGGGATTCGATTTCCCTCGATCTCCCCTTTATGTTTTGAATCAAAACCTTAATTAATCGCCCTTTTTATATTGCCCATTAATTCCCCTAAATTAGTTAAAACTCAATCTTTTGGTATTCTAACCCTTTACTCCCTTTAAGAGAATCCTAATTCTTGGTGTTTCTCAAAATGATTTAAGCATTAATATCAAGAATCATAAAAATGACATATGGCACAATTCATACGTCTATTCTTATAATCATACAAATTAATGAAGAATTAGTTACTCAAACCTAATTCATATACTATCATCCTTATTGTCATATATGAATCCTAATTCAATGTACAAGAACAACTCATAGAAGGTATTAAACAAAGACACGTTCATTTAATATAAAAAGGGGAAATTACATTAAAGATTAATTCAAAAGCATAAAAATTCAATTGGGTTTCATTTAGCCCTAACTACAATAAAAAAACTAGCCTAACATATTGGAATAAAGAAAACAAGAAAGCTTCCTTAAACTCCATTGGTGTGATGAATATTCAAGAATCCCAACGTAATCATGACTCTGACTCGTCTCCGGGTCTCAAAAGCATGAAGAATGTGTTTCTCTGATAAAACTGTAGTTTAAAATAGTGGCTAGCAGCTAGTAGCGGCCGACCCCAGTATAGCGGATAGTGGTAAAACCGCTACTGTGAAGTTCATATAAATACTTATAATAAATTATACCATATATAAATGCTATAAGATAAGAAATCACCCAAAATAGGAGGAAATGAGGAATGGAAAGTATAATGCTACACATTCAAAACAAGGATTCAAGGAACGTAAAGGATCCAACTAGAGTCAAATACAAGTTTTCAATGGCTCTTTCAAAGTCAAGAAGGAAAAGAACTAATCGGATCTACAAAAGAAAGAGGCAAGTCGTTTGCGAAACATAGGGCCTTCAATCAAGTGGTTGTTTCAGATCTTCAAAGTACCGGGAAAGTCTTCAGAGCTACTCATCTAGTGTTATTTCAAATCTTCAAAGTCCAAGGAAAGAAGAAGAGGGAAAGAAGACAACGTGAAAAGAAGACAATATTTCCCTCTTTTCTTCTCAGCAAAAGAATGCAAGTAAACATCGATTTTTTGTACATGTGTTTATATTAATTTAAATGGGAAAATATCTTCACTGCATCTTTTATTAGATTTAGTAAAAATTTAAATAATTAATTTTTTCATTTTATTCTCCTGGTTATTGACACTTACATTCTAGCATTTTTTATTTTTAATAAAACAACCCCTTATATAAAAAATACACTCTTTAAACTGATACTTAATATCACGTGATGACATGGGATTCTAATTTAAATAAGTGAAATATGTGATAATTTTATATTTTTTCTATTTTTTTAAAAAACTTGTATTTGTTTCATATATCCTTATTTCAATTATATATTTAGACATTTAAAAAAAAAAATTGAAAACACATAAAAAATTTAAAATAATTATTGAAATAGAGGGATTGAAAATATATGATCAACAATGAAAAAAAAAAGACACAGATTTCAAAGAGATAAAATAATATCTAAAAAGGAGATGTGAAAGTAAACTGGCCTTGAAGGCCGGAGCATGTGAGAAGGAAAAACAAAATTTTTTCCAAGCGGAAACATACATGCATACAAATCTCATGCTTTAAGACAGCATGATGTTACCTTGTTTGTGATTCGATCACCAAGAAGATCAATGTCAAGTTTGAAGGGTTCAAACCCTCTAACGTTGATCCACACCACCCACGTCAAGATGCAAGAACTCCTTCTTGAAAGCCACCAAACGACCACCACAGAGAGGCTTACTATGCGCTCAATAGGTGAAGAAGGAGGCTAGGTTTATGTGTTTAGAAGAGTGAAGTCTTCAGCATGAAAACTTCACAAAAGTGGTTCATGGAATGGAGTGGAATTGGCTAGGTGATCTCTTGAAAACCCTAAGGAGAAAATACCCACTTATGCGCACAAGAGAGTGAGGGATAGAATGAGAGGATTTTCAATCCCAAAAATCAACCCTAAGTTGCACACACCCAAGAGGAAATAAAGGGGTTATTGCAATTCAAGATTTCCAACAACCTCCCATTTGAATCCTTATGAGATAAGGTTTTTATCTAATCAAGATTTTGAGCTAATGGTCATCACATGACCACTCATATTGTGCGCCCCATTCAGTCGCAAAATGAGTCCAGATACGTTGAGTAGTTGCATTCAAATTTGAACCAACTCACTCACTGATTCTCTCAACCAACCAAATCTGAATTGGAGCATATTTGGTTGACAAGATGACACTCATCTCCAACCAAAAGTGGCACACCAAATCTTCTTTGGATGAGATCAAATATCTTCTCTTGATGCAGGGGATTTGTTCCAA
This sequence comes from Gastrolobium villosum, assembly GCA_032173675.1. Taxonomy (NCBI): domain Eukaryota; kingdom Viridiplantae; phylum Streptophyta; class Magnoliopsida; order Fabales; family Fabaceae; genus Gastrolobium; species Gastrolobium villosum. Next base: position 29,658 of record JAVKPL010000483.1, read on the forward strand.
CAAGATCTCATCTTATCCTTTTGTTATGAAACAACTTTTCATAGCCAATTCAAATTCGAATTCAAGCATTTAAATTCAAACGTTCAAACATTTAAATTCAAAATTCAAATTCAAATTTCAAATTCCAAATTCAAATTTCAAATTCAAAATTCAAATGTTTGATAATTATTTTAACTAATTAAATTAATTAGTAATGTCTTGGACCATCCAAGCTCATTACATGAACCATGCGCCCTCTTCCCTTTAGGCGGGCTTCCAAACAACTTCTTGGGCTAACAACCATTATTAGGCCCAATACCTTTAATGCTAGTTCATTATGACTATAAGGTTTTAGTGTGTGATCCATTAGGTCCAACATAGCCTCTGACATAAATGGGCTCGGGCCCAACACGCCCACAACCCATTTAATGACAACACAGAGTACTAGCAATGCTTTGTTACCCCAGAGCTAGTTAGATTAATGACTTGATCATCCTATTACACATATTTGGTTACCGTATATATTTTCTTTCGTCTCGGTTACCTTCCTATTAACCTAGGGTAAGGAAATGTATCAATCCTTGCGGTTTAGGGTAAGCTTTATTCGAAATAAAGAATCTTCAATTTACTGACTCTAAAGGTAGATCATCTCATAATCTCTTTTACTATGCATAGATTCCCGAGTCCCTGTAAATGTCATCCTGATTTCTCCGGTTTACAGAAATCTAGTCTCTCACAGAGATTTGACGAATTCCTTCAGCTTATCACCCTATCCCTGTGCTCTTTCAGGACAAGCCCGACAGTATACCTATGAGTCTCCATGTTTCAGGCAGACGAGGTATACAATCAAAGCATGCTTTCTAGAACACAGTCTAGGTAATAACTTCTGGTCTAAGAAAAGACATACCCAAATATAAAGAGACTACTCTAATGATACTATCTGTGAGATTTCCTCATTGAGTCTCTTTGTGGGTCTGTTCAGTGCGAGCTATACTCTTATAGGTCCACCCACGACTTTAGCTAAGATATCTCCATATCTGTAGCACATGAGGTCTTTACCTTGTATCCTTATACAAGTAGATAAGTCGTGCTAGTCTTACCCGAGATCATTGATCCCCATTCTCAGTGTCTCTAGACAAGGAATATAAAATTAGGAATAAACGTGTGGTATCCTTGAATCCTCATGGTCGTGATCTCATCACAGATACTCAAGAGATACCAGTTCTATTCCAAGGGGTTTATCCAATTTGTTCATAAAATAGTAACAATAATATCGAGACATAATATGAAACAGGATAAAGAGTGCTTATTATTTATTTGTGACAATAAAGGTCTACATCTTATGTCCTTATTTAATCAAAAGATTGTCTCTATGACACCCATATACTAACAAGATATGCATGTGATATCCAAAGAGTGTGGTACCACCACAGCAGGGTGGCAGATGTGCATGTGACGTGATGACTGATTCAAATTTAAAGTTTTTTTTTAAAAAAAAAATGGCTAGCTTTTTAAGTTAAATATCTATTTTAACCTTAATTTATCCTTCCCTTTTCCCATTATACCCTTAAATGATAATCAAATTTACAAAATGCTGCCACTCTACTTTAAACGTTTCATTTTCTCAATTAACATCTGCAACTCCTCTTCCTTTCCCTGTATCGGCGCAATTACGCCGCAAAAGCTGTCGTCTGCCGCCACCGCTACTGTCCACTATCGAAAATTATGGTGTCGCGGTGCAGAAGTTGCGGCTGGGTGCCGCAACCCGCACCAAAACTACTATCTCGCGATTGCAATCATAGGATAAAACCACGCCTCCAGTTTCAAGTGCTATGAGTTTCCTTTGAAAATTAGATTAAATATGTGTAGGAATCCTAACTTTGGGTGAGAATCCAGTAATAGGTATTAGTTGGGTCGCAAGTGGGCATTAAAACTGGCTACAACGCTTTTAACACGTTATTTTGAAAACAAAAACATGGTTTCATATTTTGGCCATAACTTGAGCTACTCATTCAATTGATGTGATCTTGGTCTCGTTAGAAATATAAAAGAGATCTACAACTTCTATGAAGAATACGAGATCCAAATCCATCATCTTAGATGTTAAAAATTGACCAGAAGACAGATCTAGGGAGATTTTCACTAAATGGTTGCTCCTCATTTATTGCTTTAAGTCCTTCATGCTTAACCATTGCTTCAATTCAACTCAATTTTCATATAAAACAAGCAAAAATCATTCACATAAGTCAATAATTCCTAATGTGTTCCTGACGTCTCCAAATGCTTCTCAAAGTTTTAAATTTGGAACCAAGTGAACAGTTGAAGGAAAATCAATCAATAGATCTTGATTTGGAATCTTGAACGAATCAAGATTAGGTAAGTTTCAAACTTTGGGTTGATAATGTTGTGTATGTTAGCTTGCATTTTATTTGTAATCTATAATTGATTATATTCTTCACCTTGGAATTAGGTGTTGATAGTAGCAAGATTTTTTGTATGGATATTTCAAGTATAGCTCAAGTGTGTGAAGATTCTTGGATTTCAAGCAAGAATTGGATTGGCAGCTTCAAGACATAAGCTTTCGTTTTAGGAGTTTTTCTCCTCTTTGTTTGCTCCACCATGGTCCAATTAGATTATGGTTTGATGTGTATATGTTGTGATGAATGTCAGATACTTAGTATAGCTGAATTCATGTAGAACATGTATATGTATGATTTGATATATGATTTGTGGTTCATGGCCATTGAATATATTCCGTGAGAATAAAGGTGCTCGGAGGAATTTGTTATCTTTTGTGAGAATCAAGGTGCTTGGAATATAACAATGATGGCATTATGAGGCATCCTTGGGATTCTGAAGCATGGAAGAGGTTTGATTTAATCAACACTGAAATTGCATTAGACCCACGCAATGTACGTCTCGGATTAGCTATGGTTTTAATCCATTTGGCAACATGAGTTCCAATTATAGCATCTGGCCAATTGTATTGGTTCCATACAACACCCTTCCTTGGGTGTGCATGAAGTCAACTTCTTTTATTTTGTCAACAATCATACCTGGGAAGAGAATGCCTGGAAATGACATTGATGTTTATCTGCAACTTTTAATGAAAGAGTTGAAGGAATTCTGGCATAATGGTGTGGATGCATATGATTCATTTACTCGAGAAATGTTCAAACTGCAAGCGGCATTAATGTGGACTATTAGTGACTTTCCTGGCCTTGGAACTTTGTCTGGGTGGAACACTTACACTGGATTAGCTTGTCCAACATGCAACTTTGACTCAATACCTTGTCGACTTCCTCATAGTCGCAAATGGTGTTTTATGGGTCATTGAGGTTTTCTTGATCAAAGACACAAGTTTAGGTTGAATAGGCCTCACTTTAATGGGAAGCAAGAGCTCCGTTAATCACCAAAAGTATTATCTGGTACTGATATTCTTCAACAAGTTAAAAATGTTCATGTGACCTTCGGTCAAAAATAGAAACTTGGAGGAAAAGGGAAAAGAAGATGTGGTAGTGGACGTGTTACACAGGTTGGCACTCAACAATGGAGAAAAAAAAGCATTTTTTTGAGCTTCCATATTGGGAGCACAACTTGGTGCGTCATAACCTTGACGTCATGCATATTGAAAAGAATGTGTGTGACAATATTATATATACATTGCTAAATGATAGTGCAAATTCCAAAGATCACATAAATGCTCGAAAGGACCTTAAAGAATGGGATTGTAAGCCTGACCTTTGGCCATATGCAAATGGCAGATATCCTCCAGCAATCTACCGAATGACCAATGAAGGAAAGAAGGCATTTTTAAATACATTAAAGAATATTACCATGCCAGATGGTTATGCAAGCAACATTTCTCATTGCATTGATGTGGCGCTTCTTCGATTCAATGGGATGCTAAAAAGTCATGATTGTCATATATTAATGCATCAACTGCTACCATTGGCCATGCGCATTGCATTGCTTGAACAAGTATCAAGGATTTTAATTGAATTGTGCTCATTTTTTAAGCAAATATGTAGTAAGGTGTTGAGTATCACAAATTTAGAAAGACTCCAAAATAAAATTGTTCTCACTTTATGCCATATGAAGATGTTATTTCCCCCTTCATTCTTCACAGTAATGGTTCACTTAGTTGTTCACCTTGTCGATGAAGCTAAGCATGGAGGCCCTGTCCATTATCGGTGGATGTATCCAATAGAGCGGTACTTAGGACAATTAAAGTCCTATGTGAAGAACAAAGCAAGACCAGAAGGGTCTATAGCAGAAGGTTACTTAATGCAAGAGATTCTGACCATTTGTTCAAGGTATCTAGATGATATTGAGACTAGATTTAATCGTCCAGATCGTGTTGATGATGCCCCAAAACAAGAATTGCCAAAAACACGAGTGCATGAATTGTTTCCCCAAGTAGGGAAGCCAGTTGGTGGTTCTTCATATTTCAACCTCACACTAATGGAAATGCTGCAAGCACACAGACATGTCCTAATTGATTGTCCGGCAGTTGATCCCTATCTCCATTAAGTAATTATCACACTTCAATCATTGCAATTACTTCAAAGCTATGGATTAATATATTCTTAATCTTGTGTAGGGAAATTCGAACTGAGGTACGGAGGCAGCTCAGACCCCGTACACGGAATCCTGCTCATATTGATAAGAAGGTTCATAGAGAGTTTGTTGAATGATTCTCAAAACAGGTGAGTACCTTTCTCAATATAACCGCGAATAATTCATATATTAACTAAAGTCTATGTTGTGGTAACAAAAACTTTAAAAAAAAAAATCATATGTAGATTGTTAGAGATGTTGACCTACTGAGTGAATCAGATAAAGATATTATGCTCTTTCTTGGTCGAGGTCCGATTAGCCAAGCTAGAAGGTTCAATGCATATAATGTAAATGGGTGCAAATTTCGAGCCTTGACACGAGATCGGGGCTTGAAAACACAACATAGTGGGGTATTTGGTACATTTAGAACTAGAAGTTATTCAAGTAATAGTGATAGTCAAATGAGGTTTAGTGATGTCTTGTACTATGGGAAACTGATGGACATTATAGAGATCAATTATAATTGCTTATTCACAGTTACTTTGTTTAAGTGTCAATGGGATAATACCACTAATCCTAGAGGCATCAAAAAAGACAATCTGGGATTTACTTCAATTAATTTCACTAGACTAATACATACAGGTGAACATGAAGATGATGAGCCATACATCAAAGCATATGAAGCTAAAATGGTTTATTTTGTGGATGATGAGAAAGAGAAAGGTTGGAGCATACTTATTCATTTGAAACCAAGAGATTTGTACGACATGGGTGAAGATGAAGAAGAAATTATGCCATCCATTGAGTCATATCCATCCCAAAACTTGGAACAAATTTTTTCTGATGATGCTATGCATATTCAGTTAACAAGACCTAATGTAAATGATGACAATCCCACTTTGACCGTTAATGAACATGACAATGATTCAAGTGGTGTACTGAACGGCATGACCAATGCAGGCTAGATTAGATAATTTGTATTTTGAAACCAAATGTAATAGGATTATGCAATTTTGTCTCACATTTGATAAACTGTTGATTGATGCAATTTTTGTTTTTCATAATTTATTTATGGCTAATTCATGCATAATATTGCTCCCTTTTTGTAAGTTATCAATAATGTCTTATGAATTCATTATGTGCTTCAATTGATTAGTTGTTTTGAGTATTTGTACTTATTGTCATTGAATATTTGGATTTATAGGGATGCATCGGAAACCATGATTCATTATGAGGCCTCAATCTACACCAGACAATATCCTTAATGTTTCTGCAGGGACTAATACTGAACGTGGAGCAGCACATAGTTCTCTTATTTTGACACTAAGTCCATCTAATTTAGGCAACGAATTACAACATTCAGCCAATAGATCCACGCGTATGCAATTTTAACTGCTTTATTTTCTCTTATTTTATTTTTCAGATTAACAAGGTTAAATTTCAACACAACGTTGAGAAAGGGAGCACTTTCGTACTAGGACTTCTTGCCATCAAGGTAATTTGGTTTTTCTATTATTGCTATTTTGGAATCTTTATGTATTTTATACCTTGTATTTTGCATTTTTTTTAAATTTTTAAATGTTCCTTAGTGTTTTGCATGTTCTAAACTATATTTTGATGTTTAATATGATTTTGCAAACTGAGATTAAGATTATATTTTGATACCAATTATTTGTAATATTTTAGTGGAAGGTTTATTTTATGTTGAATTTGCTTCTTTAGTGTTAATATGTATATTAATTTGTAATGTTATTAATTTTTTGTTATAGGAGTATTTTTGTATCATTAAATCCATTGAACACTTTGTATCTGTGATTAGTAATCTTATGCTTTTGTTCCTAATTAGAGGCTTAATGGTCTATTGGTGCTGACAATTGACTAATGAATATCTCATAGAACAAAGATGAAAATTGCCTTGTGATCCAAGCTCTAAACACAGAGAAGTCTATTGCTATGTAAAATAATTGAAGCAATGCAAATAAAATTGTTTCACCTAACATTGTATATTTTTTGCTCTACTGATTCGTTGACCATGGTGTCTACATGACTCTTCCATGGCTAAAGTTTTTTTGCTCTACTGATTCTTTTCATGTTACTTTCTGGCACGACATAGCATAGAGAAAGAGATTTATGAATGTATATGAATGTGACGTGTGTGATGGTGATTGCAGAGAAGAGAGTTGAGAGTAAAAAGTTGTATTCTATCTCCTTCCTAGCCTTCTTGTTCGTAACCTTTGCCATGACTGCAAACACATTTCTTTTATTTATTCTTTTGTCCATTGTCGAATTACCAACCATTTTTGTTTTTTTTTTTGTCTTAAAGTCTGGCATTATTTATTTTATTATTGATAGTGTGTAACTACAAAATTAACATGTTTGTCACTTTTTTTATGAAGTGCTACTCATATGGCTTGTGGTTTCTCCAGATTCATTTGTTGAGGAGTCCACTAATGACTTAATGGATGAGGAGAGTTTCAAGTAGGACATTCATAGAATTATGAATATTCCTGTTGATATTCCATTAGGGATATCCATTTTGCATTTAAGCATCACCGAACAACGTAGGTGACTAAGTTTAGGTAACAGTACTAGTAATGTGATATTCAGAATTTTATATGTGTGCTTGTGTGTGCATGCGCGTGCGCGCGCGCGCGCGTGTGTGTGTGCGCGCTAGTTACATGTAGCTGTGGTTGCAGTATTTTTAAAATAGTGTTTTAAGCTATTATATGTTTAGGTTGTTGTTTTCAGACGTATTCAAATAAAACTATAACACATATCTATTATATGTATTATTTTATTAAATTCTATCTTTTAGTAAGTTTTGCTTTCTGAGTAGGTTCCATCTATTGGAAAACAATTGCTTTCATATTGAAGTAATAAAGACCACATGTCGTAGCTGTCAGCAACCATGTTGTCTTTGTGTATGGATTGATTGATCTAAATCCTAATAATATGAAAATCTTCTCAATAATAATTTTCCTTATATGTGCTCAATAATGATAATATTGTCTATATTTGTAATTTGTAGGCTCTCATGTTTGGAATCATCCATTGGTATCAGAAGGTCTTCACCAAATATTAACATATCATCCACACAACAAGGTCAAAATGAAGAATTAGCATCTCCTCTTGATGACTTTTTTCATGGATGACATTTAAATTCTAGAGATTTCAAAAATTTCAGAATGACATTTTATTGGAATTTTTTTGTGATCATTAATTTCTGTTTAGATTATAGTATTTCGTGATCTTTATTTTTTGTTTAGATTATAGCACTATGAGAATACATTTTGTTGGACTTTTTTTATATTTGTTTTTTCGTTTAGATTACAATACTTTTGGACGATATTTTGTTACACTCTTTTGTGATTTATACTTTTTGTTTAGATGATAGTACAAAACATCAAGTTTGATGATTTTGAACATTATGAAAAAAATATATATATTATGATAAATGACGTTTTTATGAATATGTCATCGTGGTTTCATTGCTAGTAAAAAAACTTAAGATATATTTCAATCAATTAGGTATGGCAATAATATTATATATTTGAATAAAACAATAATAAGATAATAACAAATAACTATTATTCAAATTTTAAAGAAAATTGGATTTTTGAAATATTTCACTCAAAAAAAAATATATTTGGAATTATCGAATAAAATCATAAAAAATAATTATATAAATTTTTTAATAAAATTATCAAAAACTTAAAATTAATTTTTAAATTATTATTTAGAGATGGTTATAAACCGCCTCTGAAATACCTCATCTCTTAATTAGAGGCTGTGACAAACCGCCTCTAAAAGAAAATATAGAGGCGGTTCGCAACTGACTCCAAATACCTCATCACTTAATTAGAGGCTGTGACAAACCGCCTCCAAAATAAAATATAGAGGCGGTTAGAAACCGACTCCAAATACCTCATCACTTAATTAGAGGCTGTGACAAATCACGTCCAAAGGAAAATATAGAGGCGGTTCCCATCCGACTCTAAATACCTCATCACTTAATTTGAGGCTGTGACAAACCGCCTCCAAAGTAAAATATAGAGGCGGTTCCCAACCGACTCCAAAACCATGTTATATTGATCATGACGGTCGTTCTAGCAGTTAATTTCGACCGTCTTTGATTCCTTCTCGACGATTGATTTGACGACGGTTAGTTAACCGCCGTATTACGATTTTAGCGACGGTTCTAACCGCCTCAAAATGGCAATTGAACCGCCGCAAAATACTCCTTCCCTTGTAGTGTAATTTGTTATCTCTCGTAAGAACTAATGTTCTCGGAAGATTTTTTCAGGACTATCTGAGGGAAGACTCAAGCTCCTGGAAGTCGTATTTTACTTATGATTATATGATGTTTTCCATGCTCTGCATCTGACCTTTCGTGCAGGAAGTGAACTCATAGGTGGATACTCCTCCATAAACCCCAAGTTTACTGGGATGTTGAATCTCACCCCGTTTGGGGACATGTTTCAGGTACTCTACCAGCAATAGAAGAGCCTCACAAGGCAAGAGGACTGCACAGGGTTAGAGCATCCATGAATTTTGGAGATTTGATGTTTTTGAGATGACTGTATATTCTTTTTGTAGAGCATGTATATGACCATGTACTGTTGTACAGTTTGATATTTGTTTTGAGAGACATGTATGTATATGATGTTTATATTACATAATTAAGGCATGTGTAGCCTTTATATAGTTATATGCTTTTGATATTGACATGTATAAGAATGTATGTGTGATATGTTAGATTATGTAAGTATTGGCACAAAGCCATTATTTGTATGAATCCATGGATGGATTCTTGGTCTATTGGTGTGGACTGTTTATTATTTGTCTGGACTATGTCTTATGGTTTTCAGGTACCATGAGTGACAATGAGATATTATTCCTGGATGGTCCAGTTTACAGCTAAAATATTGTCCATAAGATTCTATCCGAGATGGTATATGTTGCCATACTCAGATAGTCATTGACCATTAATTATGGTTACAGAGATTCAAGATTGAATTTTGTTCAGGCATGAAACTATACAATTTATTATAATAAGAAAAATATTGTATACATGGCAATACATAAGAAAAAAGTTAAGTCACATAATTACTTAGGATACCATTGATACTTTTAATAAGTATTCCGCTAAATAAATTAAGTATACTGCATCTTTATTACCATATTGTATGTTGAAAAATTGGCTCAAGACGAGGCGTTACATACAGGCCCTATAGCCAACATTCTTCACTTCTTACAGGGTACGAAACCTGCCAGTAATCATTTGTTTAATACAGAATTTTTGGTTGGTCTATCTCAAATAGTGCAACATGTCACAAATCTCAGCAAACCTTTTTATTTGATGATGGAGCAACCTATGTAACTAGTTCTAAAAGTGCTTGTGGTGGTTTTATCTGTGATTCTAATGGTAATTGATTTTATGGTTTTGCTTATAACATTGACTAATGTTCAACTTTAGAAGCTGAAATATGGGATTGCTTTCATGGCATGCTCCTAGCTTGGAAACTTAAATGCTCTAATATGATTACTGCTTGTGATTCTAAAGAAGCTTTAATGTGCATTTCTGGTGAAACAGAGGTTGGTGGTTTCTCTTCTTTGGTGTGTCGCATTAAAAACTTAATTAAGAAGCTGCATTCCGTTTAGTTGGATTTTGTGCCTCGAGAGAACAATAAGTATGCTGACAAGCTAGCAAAATTTGGCTTTGCTATTGCTCCACAGAACTGTATGACTTTCAGTGTTCCCCCTTGTGATCTTATTCATGGTCGGATTTGCCTTCAAATCTAGATTTCTGGTAGAGAATGAAGTCTTATATAGGGGTGTCAATATAGGTTTTGACACGCAAGTCGACCCGCAACACGACAGGAAAATTCCTGTTCGGGTTGACCCGCAAAAAAAATCGTGTCGTATTCGTGTTGGGAAAAATGACACGTAAAAAATTCGTGTCGTGTTCGTGTTGATGTATTCGTGTTGACCCTTTTTTTATTATTTTTTTTAATATTTATTATTTTTTTAATTAGTTTTTAATTTCGATCCAATTTTTTAAAAAAAAATTGTCAATTACCGTTTTGACCCCTATTTTGCGTGTTATTCGTGTCGTGTCGTGTCAACCCGCAAAAAGTTTGTGTCGTGTCAGTGTTGAAGATTTTGACACGAATAAAAATCCGTATCGTGTTCGTATTGATGTATTCGTGTCGTGTCGAATTCGTGTCGTGTCAATCCGTTTTTACACCCCGTAGTCTTATATCTGCAACATCTTACTTTGTAATTTGTTGTTTTTGTCTTTGGGCTGTTTATAGCCCTCCAGGCAATACAAGAAAATAAAAAATAAAAATAAACAAGGGTGAAGAAGTAAATTCGCTTGTGGGGTTTGAAGATGAAAGAAGAAGAATAACGGGAAAAGAGAGGAATGTGGTATGGTAGGTGGCGCTAGAGTTCATGTGATTGTCAAGATGAGGGAAGAGACCCAATAAGGTATATTCAATCATATTTTTTTATATGTAAAAAAAAAAAAATAATAATAATAATAATTTGCAATAAGAATAATAATAATTTGCAATATGCACCGATAGAGAATGTTTGGATTCGAATTGCATGCTGTTAGGATAGCGGATCCTAAATCGATATCTCAATGTAAAAAACAAGAAGGAAGGAAGGAAGATCAGAGAAATTGAAAGAATACAAAGTCACTTTATTATCCAGAATAGTCTTCTTTGGTTACAGATGTCATTTTTATACAAAGGCACTTCAACTAACAACATGCATCCCTCCCAACCAATTGACACATGGGTAACTAACTAATTGCCACCTCACTATTGTAATGTATCAGCTATCACTAATCCCACATGTAACATTACCTTCCCCTCAAAAATGGACTTTGTCCTCAAGGTCCTAACGAAAAAAACTAAGAATCCTTTTATACAGGCTGCATAAAAATGAGAGATACAATTGGCACCATATAACTGTTTTTTAACCAATCCTTAACCCTGAAACTACTATGACAGCAAATTTTGGATTTGATTCCACTGTATGGACGGAATAGAGGAGCATGTCAGCATTCACATTTTCCATGTACACACCAGAGCATCTACATCCTTTCCCCACTTGAAAGATTGAAGCTTGGGCCTCAAAAGAGAAAGCTAAGCAATGTAAAAGCCATTCCTTCTTAGCCATTTCAGCAATTGATGTGAAGAAGGGAGTGTATGGAAACTCTCCAGCATTCAAAAAGTACCTTTGGCCTATGTTACCAAAGAATGGTGCTTCCATCTTGGAATGAACAAGTCGCAAGTGCTTGATCCTGCAAAATTTTGCAAATGATAATCTTGGATATCCAGCAAGAAAATCCTTTGTTGTGATGGATTGAAACTCATTAAATCTCCCAAGGAACCACTGTTGTTGCTTATTTCTAACCGGAAGAAACTCCTTTGGAAGGGAAAAATTAGGGAAGTGGAAGGAATCAAACACCCCCCTACAAACAAAGGACTCAATAGTAAAACACTTGTGATCTTCTGTCCAGTAAACCATTTTCTGCTCAATAACATCAACTCCAGCATCAATATCCCAACCTGATATATGAAGATTATCAAGCACAGATAATGCCCCACTGTGATTTAATCTCTTCTCAGTTGACTTTCTCTGTCTATTAGCTTCCTCTAAATTCTCTTTGAGAAACATAATCTCGGAGTCCATTGATTCAGTTGTAAGAGTTGTCTCTGGTGAATGATCAAATTGTTTCTTCAACAAGTTCTTCAACTCATCAACTGATGCAATTAGTGCTCTAATATGAAAGTTTTTAGCAACTCTGCAGGCCAGCTTCTTGCTTGGGAACACTGTTGATGGCTTCATTGATGCCATCCTTAGATTCTGGGATTCTAAGTCTTGCCATTGGCAAGAAACTCCAAAACCTTGAGATATTTTTTTCTTCTCAAAGCCAACCTTCACAAATGCATACTCATCTAGCACTATAGAAAAAATAGAGGGGCAAGAAACTAGGATATCATTCTCAACTGCTTTTGCAATTCCCAGCATTGAAACCTTCAAGTCACGTCTTCTAATTTTCTCAAAAATCACAAAAGCCCCTCTCTGAGTTCCATCTCCTCCAACTATGTAAACCTGTTGTGCAACGATATCATCCATGTTAACAAAATACTGCTTAAAAACTGAATAGGAAGGATTGTCTTGCAATGGATTAGGATAAGCACAAAAAATAACTAGCATATCCATGCCAAGACCAATGGTAGCTACAAACCCGTCGTGAACTCTTGATTTGTAAACATCTACAAGAAATTTTCTGTAACTAGATATTGCTTCCTTCTCCCCAACAAAGGATGCAACAGTTCTTATTAAGCCAATTGCTTGTTCAACTACATGTGCAGCTTTAGCATACATGGTTTGACCTCTGGAAGCCGTCCTTCTAATTGTAAGGACCATAGCAACGCCAGAAACAAAAAGAGTTGGAAGAGTGGACAACATGATAATAGTAAGAAGCCACCCTTTGATAAAAGCTACAACAAAGCCACCAGAAAATGTTGCTACTAACTGCAAAATTTTTCAAACAAGTTTAGGAGAATTCTCTACACCATTAAAACAAACCTCTCCTTTAATCTCAAGACCGGTAGTCGCTGAAACAACATCTGTCACTGTAGCAGCTTCATTAACAATCCTTAATTATGACAAAGATCGATTTCCAACTAACTCCTTGAAGGCCCAAAAAGAAAAGAGAACTAGGAATCCTCCTGGGTCCCAAGCAAAATGGAAGACAAAATACAGAAGGAAAAATGAAATAGAATCTTGAAGATAAAATTTTGAAAATGGGTCTTGAAGAATTTCATCAAACACATGTATTGCATCTACCTCATTTAAGCTAGGAATTTCATCAAATATGTGTGGTGCATACCCATTCTTGGCAAGATTGGACTGCACGGGGACTTTGAAGATCCAACCGGATTTGGGTTTCATCATCTTCTGCAAAAGCTGTGCACGACCCCTCTTCACCGTGTTCCCAACTCCCGAATGGGACCACTGCGATCCTTTCATTAGCAAGGAAAACTTGGTCCCATAACCCATGCAATGCTGAACTCTAGGCCTTGGGACCTGACCTCTGTTGTTCTTCAAACACTTCAAGTGCTGAGTCAATAAGTTCCTACACGGCTTTCCTTGAACAGGAACGGGCTCTAGTGCTATCACCTTTTCTGGTAATGGGAATCGAAGAGTTAGAACATGGTCAGAACAATATGGCTTCATAGTGCCACGATCTGGAAATTCCATGTGTGGCAATTGACTAGGAAGTGATTGATCAGACCATTTCTTGACACCAATACCCATCGCAATAACAGAGGCAGAACTCTTTTTGGAAAGAATATCAAAATTTCTTGGAGCACCAAGAACAGAGGCTTGCTGCGAACTTGCGAACTTATGTGGAGTTCTTTGATCCCACAAAGATTGTGTTGCTCTTTCGCTCAAAGCTTCAGTACCCAATGATTGATCGGGCCATTTCTCCATAATTGCGACATGAATTTGCTGCAACAAAGTATTGATTTTGGAGAACAAAGCTTGATCTTTGCTGAAGCCTTGATCCATTCTGGTTTGCATCTTGAATCGCTTGATACGTTCAATGAAGAAACAGATTCAACGAAATGAAAACAAGATTTTTGCAGGAAAAAATGACAAAGTCCACAATGATGAAAGCACCAATGTTAGGATAGCGGATCCTAAATCGATATCTCAATGTAAAAAACAAGAAGGAATGAAGGAAGATCAGAGAAATTGAAAGAATACAAAGTCACTTTATTATCCAGAATAGTCTTCTTTGGTTACGGATGTCATTTTTATACAAAGGCACTTCAACTAACAACATGCATCCCTCCCAACCAATTGACACATGGGTGACTAACTAATTGCCACCTCACTATTGTAATGTATCAGCTATCACTAATCCCACATGTAACACATGCATTGAGATCATGAAATTTCAATGAGTAAAGTATGTGTCATTTTAAAGAACGTAAAGTTGTATCATTTTAAGAGAGAGAAAGAGATAGATAAAGGAGGAAAAAGAGTTGACAAAAAAAAAAAAGGTCTCAGTCCCATTTTTTGTGAGAATGAAAGGATATAAATTATGTCATTTACAATGATAAACACTTTTCCAAATTTCAATTCTTGCTATTGCCTGATTGGAATAGGGAGAATGATTAATACATTGAAAATTTGAAGAACGGGTGAAAGACAATTTATTGATTTGTCATGTACAATTGGCATATCCAGAGAGAGAAGATGAGAGTACTAAGAGAGAATCAAAGAGTGAATAATTAAAATTATATAAATTGATTTTCAGCCATTTGATCTAAAATTAATCTAATGATAATTAATTTAATTATAAATGTGGTAAACTTTTTAATTGGTAAATATAACCTTCCCTTAAATAGAAATGAATCCAAGGGAAATCATACTCGTTATATATGTAATCGATGTCACTGTTGACCCAGAAATTACATTGTATTTCTAACTAAACTTTAAAACTAGTCCCTTCATTGCTTGTGTGCGTCAAATTCAAAACGGGTCCATCACAGGTCCACAATAACCATAACGGAGATTAAACCACTACAAATAGCAAGCTCCAGATTCATCACATATACCAAATAAAACAGCCAAAAAAAGTTCATACATTTTATAGAAGCAACACATTAGCTAACTAGCCCCCGATTTCATTCTACAACTGAATGCAACCAAGCTGTTATCACTCAGTCATAATAGGTTTGTTCTCACTGGCTTTAGGTTTCTGCTCTTTTGGCTTCTGCTCCTCCGTTTTCCTGAGATACAAAACAACAGTTTAACCTTAATAACAATCTCAAAAACAGGACCAACATAAAATACTAAAAAACCAAAATCACCACCTATCATGTCAAGGGGGAAAGAAAAAGATTTGAGTAACAACACAAAACAGAATTAAGTTTAGCAACAGATAAAGCATATACATCCAGCTGAGTTTTTAACGAGAACCTCAACAACTAGTCATCTACACAATCAGAGGAGCTACAGATGAGTGGTTTAAAAAACTTTTTCAATGGAAATTGGCAATAGATATAGACATGTCATAAAACTTTTTCAATGGAAAAACTAGCTAATCCCGCCCATTAGTTATTAATCTACCAATAGGAGCTACAGATGAGTGGTTTAAAAAACAATACAATTTCACTTAATTATATGACAAAGATCACGCCTCATTAAACCTCCACTAGCGAGGGTAAAGATGAAGACAATTCTTGTGTGCAGCCGTACCCTTGCATATTTGTAAAGAGGTTATTCCCCGAATTCAAACCCCGATTACAAAGGAGCAACTTTACCACTACTCTAGGCTCGCCCTCTTAATGGGGTTTAATGGGGAGTGTTATTATATGAGATTAAGCATTGAAAAAAAAAACTCCAATTCATCAAAAGTAATTTTAATTTCAAAAACAGGAGATGGACGTAAAAGGTTTTTCTCTGAAGTGGCTTTAATGAAAACATCAGACAACGGCGGAGTTGATTAATTTTGAATTTAACTAATATAAGCATTTGGAATGGACTCAACTCTATAGCGCAAAAAGGCATCAAGCCCTACAATTTCTTCTGCTCTAAATGGAAGATAATAATTTCAACTTCCAAGCCAATACTGCCTTTTACATTTATTGCATGTTATACATCATTTAAAATGAACAACTATCCTACCAGCATAAGTAACCACAAATAATAAGAGCGGATTGGAACAAGAGCCTAAAAACGATAACAATTAATTTCAAATTGTAAGCTGAGCCAAAACGGCTTGGTATAATGAAACGGAACTAACATTTACTGATTTACATAGTCTTAACATATACCTTAATTCTGCTGTCTTGAAAAACAAAATTTGAACTCAAATCAAAATAATGAAGAAAAACAATTTGGAAGCGTGCTTTCACTACAAAATGGTTCAGATGGACTACCACAGGAAATGCAGAAAGATTCAAAAAGCCAATAGTTAAAAAGAACAAACTTAGAAAAAGAATTCTGTATCATGAACTCCATTTTCCTTACATATAGCCCAACAAAAACAGAGCCAAAAAAAGAATGCATCATATCCAAGAAAATTAGACTCCACAATCTTCAAAGTCAATTCTGACTTGATGAAAACATAATTTGACACTCTAAACAAAACTAATAAACATTCTCAATAATGTATAAACATCTTGTAGGTAATTTGTATTGATATATCATATAACCTTAACTTGCTTAGACAACAAAAAGGAATAATATATAAACACTGAAAGGAATAAAACAAATAGATCATGATACATAACTTGTATAAACATCAAAATCATTCCAAAATAAACAACCTGTATTGGTTTTATCCAGCACAAAATAGATTAAGGAGCATATAGTTAATAAATATCCAAAATATATGCCCAATAATCACTAATAGCCATAGAGGAATCGGTCAAACTAGTTATCATCCATAACATCCAAAACCATACAACAATCATCATCAAATCCCCCTCCACTATCACAGTCTCATTATCTTCCTCACAAAGGACAATCTTTGGGGACCTTGGAACTCCAAAAAGAACTTTTCAAATTGATGATTTTGAGAAAATTTTATAAATAAGTCAATTTCCTCTTCCTCAGTTAATCCTAATTTCTTAACCTCTTCAACCAAGTCTTTTTTTGAAGGATCCGGCACTTTGGCTGCTACATTTGCAATATCAGCTATCGCTAAATCCATTATGCTATTAAAACTTTCAAGAAAATTAGAGGCTACTTGTGCAAAGCATTGGCACTTGGAAGGTGGACTGGCAAAAGAATGTTCAGTCCTATTTGAAGTATTTCCAATAGAAGCTGGTCAATTACAAGACTGTTGAAGCCAATCATCATCAACTTGATTGTCATCAATTTCCCTTCCGATTGCATCTGCAACAGTCTCAGCTCTATGACCGTTTGCACAATCCTTGCCAAAAATACCACTGAGAAGTTTGAAGCAAAAGTTAACAATGAAATTATCGTGGGTGAGTTCAAAACCATTTCTTTACAGCGTTGCACCGTAAACTGAAGCTTTTCATTTTACAATCAAATCTAAATATTAAACAAGTAACAATAATAATTAATTGTGGTAAATGCTGACCATTGGTTCTAGAAGGAAAAAAAATTAGAAGGAAAAAAATTAAGATAATCCAAAAGTTGGAAAAGTAAAAGGCTTTCAACTATCCACAATTGTTATCAACATAAACACACTCATCTGCACAAACTGCTGAACCCCCACAACCCCTTCCAGAAACCCCAACCACAAACATTCTCAATCTGAAGACAGCCTGAAAAACGCCCAATGATCGAACTAATTCCCTAACACTAAGTGAAAGAGAAAGAGAAGGTGAAGGTGAAGGAAACATATGGTGAAGGAAATCTAATGATTCCCTGTGAATTGCAACGCCGTATGCAAGATCAAAGAAAGCACAATTTTTTGTCCAGTTACTTCAGTACTTCAACTATTTTACAGATCAAAGAAAGCACAATTTTTGTGTATTGCATTGTCCCTTATTTTCTAGCAAATCAAATAGACCCATAGTCACAAGAAAATAAATATATACAACCGTATAGATATCAATTAACATGTCACCAACAGAAAAACACCTTTTCTGTAATTTCCATGATTACAAGCCTATAATTCTTTTTTCCATTACAATGAAACCCAAAACTCCCAAACCACAAAGTTAATTAAACTAGTTATTCACTTCAAAAAATAACTCACCATTGTTTTTTGTTAGCAAGGGAGTGTTAATTGTTAGGAGCATAATCTGAAGATGGTGTTCTAAGAGTCCATTTATTCAATCCAAAATCCCAAATTAACTTTCTCAAAATCTTGTTCTGTATCTTGGAATGCTTCAAAAGCCAAGAAAAATCTCTTTGGTGGATTCCATGTTCCACATTTAACTGAGTTATCTTAAACCTTAGCCGCTCCGACCAAGCAGGATAAGGCTTGGTTGTTATTGCTAGATATACCAACTATAGCCCCATTACCACTTCCTACACCTAGTCAATTGCCATTCTGATGGCTGCATCAGTTGCCGGTTCTTTCGCAAGTAGCATATCACTATAGGGCACGTATTGTCACACTGAATTAATTTCCAAAAGAAAATACACCTTTTCTATCATTACCACGCAAAATCCCACTAATCATCAAGCAAATATATATTTAATATAAGATTATCACTTGAAGGGCTATGCAAAGCGAATACTGAAGATTGGAAGAATTTTCTTTTTCTTTATGCAGGAAAAGAAACCTAGGAAGCCATGAACTCTTCCCAAATCTCCCAACTACCCACCCCGAAGAATGTGCTGAGAGCGAGTGTATTCCTTCTTCTTTTTCTTAATTTCTGGGTAAGTATGAAAAAGCATATGCCATACACAGAAACTGAAAACAAATCTAAATATCCACTATGCTAAATTCCAAATACAATAAACTTGCAAACCATGTAGCATCATCCGCCATTCACTTTTTTAACATAAAAAAAAAAAAAAAAAAAAAAAAAAAAAAAATTGCACAAATAAGAGAATGGGAAAGTCGCAAAATCATAGAAAGACAACAAAAGATGAAAACTTTAAAACAACCGCACTAGAATCTATATATAATTTATAAATTATGAATAAAGCATTCGATTTCAACCAATATACCTATTTCTAAATAAACATAGAAACATAAAAAGAGACTCGGAAAAACAACGAAAAACCACTCTACAACAAAAGTTGAACCAAATGCATAAACCCTAATCTACCATAAACCTCAACAAATCAGAAAGAGAAGAACAAACCTCTTATCGGAGGAACCTCCCTTCTGGCTGAGGAAGGATCGGAAAAGAGGAGAGTTAACGTCGTAGATCATTTTAACTTTCTGATGGAAAAGGTTTTACGGCAGAAGATGAAACCCTAGTTCTTCCTCGTACAATTTCTGCAACCGTCGAGAATTTATGGTTCGAGAACTCCCAAACGGGTCGGTTTTAACGGGCATCATTTCGGATCCGGGTCAAAGTCGACATTGCTTGCTTGCTAAGCCCACATTGCTTCTGGGGACCCGATATTTTGGACATTTTAGTTTCGGATTCACAAAAGATTGAGATATTTTGAGTACCAAAATTTTTCATTACCAACTTATTACCAATCTAATCATCATTGGATCAAGGAGAGAGAATGCTAAAAAAATTATGAAGAGAGAAAATGTTGATCCAATAGTGATTAGATAGGTAGTAAGTTGGTAGTAGAAAAATTTGGTAGTAAGAATATCTCGCTTCTTTAAAAAAAAGACAGGTTATATTTACAAAAAAAATTTATTTATAAATTCTTACAAATTACACTATGTTATCCCGGAGAACACTGATTATATTATGTTCTCCTTAAAAAAATACAAAAACAAAATATTTTAACAACAAAATAAATATATTAATCAAGTCAGATTACATAAGACTGATAAAGTATGTTTTCTAAAAGTCCAAAACCTGGATTTTCGACTTGACAAAAATAAACAACGGAAGAAATGTTGATTTTTTTGGAGTTTTAATAAAATTATATTTTTGTTTTCTTTAGTTTAAAAAATTAACATTTTTTTCTAGGTGAGGTTAAGATTTAAGATAGACAGGAGAAATGGAATATAAAGATATTGAACTACACCAGCATTTCCTAATCTTAAAAGTAAAAAAGATATCATGTTAGCATAGGGTTAATGGTTATTTATTATTTTTATGCACCCAAGATAGTACAACGGGAGAGTAAAAAATATTTATGTGTTTAAAAGTTAAAAATATAAATACAAAGAAATGATGGAACCTGCCAAATTGTAGATTTTCACTTGTTACTTTGTTGAAAAGCTAACTAATGATCCTTGATATGGTTGAAATCAAGTGGAATATATATATGGGTAATATAATTGTTATACATATGATGCACCAACACTTATACGGGACACGAGTCCCAACACGATACAACACGTTAATACTAAAATATATCATTTTCCGATACGTTAAGACACGTTTTGATATTAAATAATATTTTAAATATATATAATATAATTTATATTTAATACATAAAACTATCAACAATAAGTCATATAATCAAGGGTTTTATAAGAGTTATGTTGTAGGAAAAGTGATTGTGTAATGTTATAGAGATTCGTTTTGCGTGCCGTGGTTTTTTTTTGCTTCAAAAAGTGTGGGCCCACAGGATGTTGTGTGTGTAGGAAACTTTCTTGTGTCATGTTAAATGATAAATACAAATCCCTATAATCAATCAAATATTCAAATTTCATAATATAAATATAAAGAAAAAGTAATTTTTCATACCTTGTTAATTTTTTATGTCAAATTCCATAATAAAAAAAAAGTTGACTTATAAATTAATTTTTTATTTTTAATTAATAAGAGAAAATTAGACCTTAAAAAAATGTGTCGGATGCGTATAGGAACGGATAATTTGACTTTATATATATATATGGGAGGGTTCATTTTTTCTGCAGTTACGACTACATCACAACCCCTACAGGTACGACTTCTGATGAGGCTTATGCTTGGACATTCTGCAATTCTATGATCAACAGCTGGATTCACAACACTATTGATCCGAAGTTGCAGCCTTTTATCAAATGCTTTGACACAGCCAAAGGTCTTTGGGATGACCTCCATGAACGCTTTGCTGTTGCTAATGTCCCTCGCATATTTCATCTCAAGGCCACCCTTTCTATTCTCAAACAAAACGGTGCCTCCATTACGGAGTACTATACACAACTTCGTTCCATATGGGATGAACTTGAGTTCAATCATTCCCTAGAAGCTTGCACTTTTGGTGAGGCATGCCTTTTTACTAGAGCCATACGCCTTGCATCTGACAAAGACAGAGTCTATCAATTTCTCATGGGTCTTGACCACAACACCTATGGCGGTCTCATTACTCAGATCCTTAACATGACTCCATTGCCTACAATCAATCGTGTAGTCTCTATGGTCACCCAAGAAGAGACACACAAAGCCATTGTTCGATCGCATGATGCTCCTGCAGATGCGTTAGGATATGCAATTTCAGCTCCTACTGCTATTAAGGCTCAAGGTGACTCTTCCAAACCTAGGGATATATGCACTCATTGTGGCAAGTCCTATCACGACGTCTCTAAGTGTTACCAGCTCATAGGCTATCCAGAACGCACCACTCCTGGACGTGGACGTGGCCGTGGTCGAGGACGATCCTTCAATGCTCGTTCACCACCACCTTCTACTCGTGCAGCTCACACTACTACTGCCAATTCCGCTTCTACTCCATCACCTTCCAGTTCTATCACTATGGCAGATTTCACTCCTAACGTTCTTCAACAACTCATGTCTTTAGATGTTTCATCTGCACCTTTAACTGACAAACTCACTGGTAAGATTGTTCATCCATCATGGATCATTGATAGCGGAGCATCCCAACACATGACAGGCACTCTCTCTTACCTCTCCAACGTGCAGACTATCTCACCTTGATCGGTTGGCCTTCCAAATGGAGTTCGCAGCTCTGCTACACAGTGTGGCACCATTAGCTTGGGCTCATCACTTCATCTTTCTAATGTTCTTTTTGTGCCATCTTTAACATGCAACTTGATCTCGGTCTCTCAATTGCTTCAACAATCTTGCATAGCTCTATTTGTTAATTCGTTTTGTCTGTTGCAGGACCTAAAGACCAAGAGGACGATTGGAATGGATGTTGAACGCGAAGGGGTGTATCTCTTGTGCTCATCTTCTGCAACCATAAACGCCATCAGCACCTCTGCCACTTCTGCTCTATGGCATCGCCGGCTGGGACATCCATCTGCACGTTACTTGTCTATGTTACCATTTATTTCTCATCCAAATAAATTAGTTTCTTGTGATGTATGTTGTCGAGCTAAACAACCACGAAGCTCTTTTCCCCTTAATAATAAAAGATGTTCACATCCTTTTGATTTGATTCACTGCGATATATGGGGGCCATATCGTACGGCTTCTACCACGGGAGCTCGTTATTTTTTAACAGTAGTTGATGACTTTAGTAGACATGTATGGGTTTTTCTAATGCGTGATAAACATGAAACCTCTGGTTGTTTACTTAAGTTCCTAAACATGGTACGCAATCATCACAATATAACAGTCAAGCGTATTCAGTCTGACAATGGAACTGAGTTTCTGTCTTCTTCCATACAAAAGTTTTTCTCTGATCAAGGAATTCTTCATCAATCATCTTGCACGTACACTCCACAACAAAATGGTCGCGTGGAACATCGTCACCGTCATATTCTTAACGTGGCTAGAGCTTTACGTTTTGATGGTTCTCTTCCCATTTCTCTTTGGGGAGAATGCATTTTGTCTGCTGCTCACCTTATCAATCAAACGCCTACACCATTGCTTGGGGGCCAATGTCCGTATGAAGTATTATATGGCACCTCTCCTTCATATGATCACTTACGGATCCTAGGTTGTTTATGTTACTCAACTATTGTACCCAAACAAAGTGACAAATTTGAAGCTCGTTCCCGAAAATGTATTTTCGTCGGCTATCCTTTCAACAAAAAGGGATGGAAGGTAATGGACGCTGCTACTGAAGAAATTTTTGTTTCCTGTGACGTAGTGTTTCATGAAGACATCTTTCCACTTGCAGCATCAGTTCCTACTCCTCTCATGCATATTTCTCCACCACAAAGAACAAATTCTGCTTATGAGGAGCTGCCTACCATAGAAGTTGATCCACCTACACCCGTTCTTGACAGGGGGAGTGATTCTCCACCTACGACTGTTACTTCACCAACTACGGATGTCTCTCCACCTGTTAATCCTCAGCCTATAGCACTTGCTCGTGAGTCTCGCACAAGGCGTCCACCATCTCATCTAAAGGATTTCATCTGCAACACAGTTATTACACTCCTTCCGTGTCCCTTCACTCCTTCAATTGCCTCAGGTACTTCATATCCTCTACATAATTTTGTTACTAATGCATGCTTCTCGTCGAACCATCAGTTATTTCTTGCAGCAGTTGACACTCACTCGGTGCCAAAAACGTTTAAAGAAGCTATGCAATCTCCTCACTGGAAGAAAGCCATGCAACTCGAAATATCTACCCTTGAAGAAAATAACACTTGGTGTGTTCAACCTCTTCCTCCTACAAAAAAGCCAATACCCTGCAAATGGGTCTACCGTATCAAGTACAACTCTGACGGCTCTATCGAACGATACAAAGCGCGTCTGGTCATTGCTGGAAACAATCAGGTAGAAGGTGAGGATTACAATGAAACATTTGCCCCCGTAGCAAAAATGGTAAGCGTACGTTTATTTCTATCAGTCGCTGTGGCTAAACAATGGCACATCTTTCAACTAGATGTGCAAAATGCGTTTCTTCACGGAGTTTTAAATGAAGAAGTATTCATGCGATTCCCCCCTGGATTTTCCAATAGTAAACCTGGACATGCATGCAAACTTCAACGTTCCCTTTACGGGTCTTAAACAATCTCCACGCAACTGGTTTGACAAGCTCCGCAAGTCTCTCCTCATTTTTGGTTTTACACAGTCTCTTGCAGATTATACGTTGTTCACCTACTCTCACGGTTCACACTCGGTTGCTATCCTTGTTTATGTCGATGATATTTTACTAGCAGGGAATGATCTGGCTCTTTGTGACCGAGTAAAAACTCATCTTCGTACCTGGTTCAAAATAAAAGATCTTGGAAATCTCAAGTATTTTCTTGGTATTGAGTTTGCTAGAAGCAAGTCTGGTTTATTTCTTAGCCAACGCAAATTTGCATTGGATATACTTCACGAATGTGGTCTTCACGGTTGTAAACCAGTAGCATATCCTATGGATCCCAATCACAAACTAGCTCTTGCTGAAAGCCCTCCTTTTGAAGATCCTAAACGATATAGACGTATTGTTGGACGTTTAGTGTACCTCACTATTTCCAGACCAGAATTAAGTTATGCAGTTCACACATTGTCACTATTCTTGCAGAATCCTATGCAACTTCACTATGATGCAGCAATTCGGGTGCTGCGCTATATCAAGGCCAATCCAGGCCAAGGTCTCCTTCTGCACTCTGACTCTGATCTTCTTATACGAGCATATTGTGATTCGGATTGGGCTAGTTGTCCCATCACATGAAAATCTGTCACTGGTTATTTTGTCACTATTGGTCACTCCCCAGTGTCTTGGAAAACCAAGAAGCAAAACACTATTTCTCGTTCATCTGCTGAAGCTGAATATAGGGCTATGGCAGCGGCTGCTTCTGAGCTCATTTGGATCAAGGCATTCCTTACTTCTCTTGGTATCCATCATACACAACCTATGGAACTGTTCTGTGACAGCCAATCAGCTATACATATTGCTTCCAACCCCGTTTTCCATGAGCGTACAAAGCATATCGAATTGGACTGCCATTTTGTTAGAGAGCACATTGTCAACAAAACTATTTCCACTCGGCATATACGGACAGATTCACAACCAGCTGATATTATGACAAAGGCTCTAGGCTCCAAGCAATTCGACATCTTACTTACCAAGTTGGGTATCTCATACCTCCATACTCCAACTTGAGGGGGAGTATTAGGATTGCATTCGACTGTTGTAACAATATATATTGTTTAGAGTTTAGTTTGTTTAGTTTGTTATTTCAGATATTATCTAGTATTCAAATTAGCTGATGTAAATAGCTAAGTTGTTTAGAGTTTAGTTTGTTTAGTTTGTTATTTTAGATATTATCTAGTATTCAAATTAGCTTATGTAAATAGCTAAGTTTGTTACGATGCTGTTGTATCATTGGCCTTTATATTTGGTCTTTCTCTCATCAATGAATTCAAGTTGCCAATTCAAAGCACCTCCTGTTAGAGGTGATCAATACTCGGGTGATATTGTTTAAAGGGGGATATGGAGATGAGAACGAGGAGCAATCCGCCAATTCCAGAACCAAGAGTTATCCTTCAAAACCAAGAGCAATTTCTGTGGGGATATGGAGATGAGATCTTTTCTCCAGAAAATTGATTTTTTGTTTATTTAATTTCTTAGTGATTTTAATTGAGAAAAATATTGTTTAAAATTGTATAAAAAAATTTAAAAATGATTTTAAAAAAATTATATTATATTTTTAAAAAAAGGATATTTTGGTCTATTTATATCATATCCGGGTGATATCTGATTCAGCTTAAACACATAATAGGATAACATTATCCTATCATATGATTAATCTAGTGCACACCAAACATAGGATATGATATGAGCTTATCATGCTCATATCCTTTCCTATTCTTATCCAATTCTCTTATCCTATCTGTTCTTATCATATCGTGTCCACGAAACAAGCCCTTAGAAATTTTGATAACACATGAATCACTTTTTTTAAATAAAAATTTAATTTTATTTAATTTTAAATTTGCTGTCCTTAGTTTGAATTCTCCGTCGAAGGCATTATTTTCGGGTTTAGCAATTTCCGTAGGGGTTTTGCGAATTTGTATGGAATTGGAAGTTTTAACTTCTTACCAATCAGAAGTGACATCATTTTTTATCTTCCTTCTCCACCGTTTATTGTCGTTGACCCTTTTCTGCCTCCGCCACCACAACCACCACTATCTGGGGGGCTACTTGCATTCCTTTTGAACGCATCTCTGTTCTTCACAATGGATAACCAAAGGTTTATGTCTCTGCTTAAGGTGAACCCCTTTTGTTTTTTGTTTTTGGGTTTTGGTTATAATTTCTTCTTCTTTTTTTGTGTCGTTCAACCTTCTGCAGTTCATTACTGATGAAAGGACTTGTTCCCTCGCCATAAAAGGAAGAGAAAAGAAAACATGTTATTCAGAAGCTTAACAATAATGGAGTCAAAAGAAGAAGAACGAAGAAGAAGAGACGAGGTTAATTTTGTCCCAAAAAACTTACCAAAGTTTCCCATCAGATGAGATTCTCAAAATACCCATGTTTGATGGTATTCTGTGTTGGGATTTGTGTGTGTAAATCAGAATCCTGAGATTGTAATTTTCTCAGTAAAATTTTTGCAGATCCTTGTATCAAACATAAGAAAATAAGAAATCCAATGTCAGTTTTCTAGGAAAACAAAATTTCTTCATCTACCAAACACCATGATATAAAGAGTACGACTTTCCCTAATCTAAACTTTTATCTATTAAAAGAAGGGTTTATCATCTATCATTTAAGATGACCACACAAAATTTACTACACACACAATATTTTGTTTCAAAAAAAAAATCCGACACAAAACGAATCTTATTTAACTACAACACATAAAACCCTTAAAGAAAATGTTTAATGTTTCAAGATAACATTATTTCTACACCACATAAAAGTATGTGAGACCAATGTAACGAGAAAAGAGAGAAAAAGAAAATATATATTCATAAAAATGTGTACAACGTACATAAAAAACGTTATACCCTAAAACAAAATAACAATTTTAGTCAACCATTTTGCGCGTATACCCTTTAAAAAGATAAAAAAGGATGTTGGGCTAGGGGCCAAATGTTATTGATGCCTTCGGATGTGGCAAATGATGCAAGAAACGAGGTGCACGAAAAGCACTTTTAGTCAAGCATTTTATGCATAACAAGTGAAAAAAAAGATGTTGGGCTAATGGCCCAATGTTACCGATGCCTTGTGTTAGTTTTGTGTCTTGGGACAATAACCTTAATTTTGAAATTAATTTCAGTTCAGGTGTTTGATGTCATAGCTCTCATCACAAAATATTTCCAAGTGGGATTCAAACACCTGCACTACATCTAAAATCTATCAACATAATAGCTCAAGAAGGTTTTGTTTACTTTATTGTGGTAGTTCACTTAAAATTATTTTGGATAAAAGTTTAATTTTAATCCTAAATGAGTGTAAGGTCTTTTATGTTGTCACTAGACCACGTGTTTATAACAGGAAAAAAATTATTCTATGGGCCTGGAGCACACAAAACCAGCTCCAACATAATAGCTCAAGAAGGTTTTGTTTACTTTATTTTGGTAGTTCACTTAAAATTATTTTGGATAAAAGTTTAATTTTAATCCTAAATGAGTGTAAGGTCTTTTATGTTGTCACTAGAACACGTGTTTACAAGTTATTAAGAGAGTTTAACCTTATAAAGATTTAGACACTAATTTAGTCTCCTATACTGTAAAGTGAACATCAGTTTAAACCTTATAACAATTTAATACACATTCTAAAAATATGAAAGACTAAATTAATATTTAAAATATTCAAAAATATTAATTTAGCATATTATATATTTTTAAATGATTAATTTGAATATTTATAATACATTAAAATAAAATCTTTATAAAAAGTAAAATAATTACATTTGCTACGAGCAAAATTTTCAAAACACATGTACCCAAAAGAATGGAAAAGTAAAGAAAAAGTACATGAGATATGTGGGCCACATGTAACTCAATATTCAATATTAACGGGCCACATTTAGGTAGCCACATGGTAGCAACATTTAAGAGTCACGCGCAGATTTAACTATGAATGGAAGCATTCAAGGTGGTTGACCTTTCTTATACAAATACTTAATGGGCCATTGAAATAACTAAAATACCCTTAATTTGGTCACTCAAAACAAATTATTTTTTATTCGGTAATAGCTATTTGTGATTTAAATTTTATATTATATATTTATTAAGATAAATTATTATTTTTCATGTTGGACTGATTATAAACCTATTTACTAGCAAGTATAAAAATGAAATAATTATTCTATTTATTATTTTTCTTTGTTTTTAAATAAAATTTATGATCTAAAAGAGACTAGATGTTATGATAGAAAAAAAAAGACTTTTTTCATTTAATGTTATAATAAACACACATTAAGAGGTATGTGAATTTTGTTTTATAAAGAATTTTGTTTTATTAACTTAAAAAATAAGAATTCGATTTCAAATTATTATACTTATTTATTTTTAACATATTAAAATGATTAATCATTAACTATAATTTTAATTGTAATATTGTACAATTCATTACTTGTGGGCTACCTAGCTAGAACATAATAATAAGTTTTTATTTTTTAATAACAGGACAATTCATGTATAATAATAATAATAATAATAATAATTATTATTATTATTATTATTATTATTTGATTAGTGTAAATAATTAAGCAACCTTTCCATAATCCAAATGAAGGGGTTAATTTAAGTAAATGAGTGGTAATTTTAAAGATTAGAGGAAAGTTATTCTTACCACCTATTTTGATTTACAATCTCTTAACAATTAATTTTCATCAATCAACAGTTATTATTTTTATAAATTAAATTTATTAATTAATTATTAATTTATAATAAATGATAATCATTGTATGTCAAGAATTAACCATTAAGGTATATTTATAAAAAAATTATAAAGAAAGATAACTTATAACTACAATTTTTTTCCCCCAAAGATTAAGGTTAAACAGAGGGTTGAGGTTGGCGGGACATTATCACTAGCGAGGCTTTACATGGCAGGCCACCCATCCAATCACCATTTCGTCGGTGCCCTTCGTTTGCTACCAACCAACTCATACTATTATTAATTTCCCATAACCCCTTTTCTTACCCTCTCCAATCTCCATAATGACAATTATATCCCCGTGATGAGTTCTTTCAAATCCAGGGTGCAATCACGTAAGTGTCCTTCACCTTGTTGCACAAAACTACAGGGCATTTTTGAATTTTATTTCAAAAATAGTTTTATTTTTTTTTATTTTTAGAATAATTTTTTTTTTGATAAAGCCTATTTTATAAAATAGTCTTAAAAATTATAACTGATTTTTAGTCTTTATAATCAAATTTAAAGAACATGTTTAAGTTATTTTTATTTTTTCTTTTAAATTTTAAAATAAAAAAATTGAAAACACATATTTTCATAATTATTCTACAAAACAGTTTTAAGAAAAAAAAAATCATAAAATTATCAAAGAGATGCTTAGTTGCCTACAAACATATATGATTTTAATTAGGGGAAGAATATTGTGACAACCAAATTGTGTTACAATCAAGTGATTACCAATCAATCTTACCGTTAGATCGATTATATTGATCCAATGGTTATATTTATTTCCATCTTTGTATGGTCATGATTTCACTGAAATTTAATACTTTATATTTATTTTCATCTTTGTATGGTTATGATTTCCCATATTTAATGTTTTCACTTTTAATTTAGGAAATCATGACCATACAAAGATGGAAATAAATATAACCGTTGGATCAACATAATCGATCTAACGGTGAGATTGATTGATAGTCACTTGGTAGTAACATAACTTGGTTGTCACAATATCCTTCCCCTTTTAATTAATGGAAAAATCTTGAGTAATTTTATAAAACTTATGATGTGTTTGATTCGTTGAAAAATAAGCGACAACATAATAATAAAAATTATATTTTAATTAATTGTAAAAATAATATAAGTATAAAAAAAATTTAGGCACAATAATTAAACTTTCAAATTTTTTTTTTTTGTGAACATAAACTTTCACTTTTTTAACTCTTTATCGGTTAATCGATTATTTTATTAATTCAATTTTAGCTCGGTCAAACCCATATTTAGGGCGATTCTATTAAAATTATTTTTTCTATTATCAGCACTCAAACTAGAGGTGGCAAAGCGGGCTCGGCTCGGCAGGCCAACCCGCCCCACCAACTAAACTGGGCGGGGCGAGCTGAGTTTTTCAACTCGTCTCAGAAGCGGAGCGGGGCGGGGTGGGGTGGGCTCATTTTTTGGCGGGTTGATGGCGGGCATAGGCGGACCGAGGCGGGTCAGTGTAAAATAGGCTCGGGCTGGCGGGCCAACCCGCCTAACCCGCCAAACGGGACGGGGCGGACTGAATTTTTCAGCCCACTCTCAAAAGCGGGGCGGGGCGGGCTGACTCATTTTTTGGCGGGCTGATGGCGGGGTGGGACGGGGCGAGGCGGGCCGCCCACTTTGCCACCTCTAACTCAAACTCAACATCTCTACTCAAGGGGAATAATCTCTTACCACCTGAACATGATTTTGAATAATTTTTTAAAAGTTTATGATGCATGAATTTAGGTTACAACATTTAGTCCCAATCACAAGAAATGGTATTATAATAAATTTCGCATTAGTCTATCTATAGATATCACAAATTTTTTAAACCACTCAAATAACTAATAACACAATTTTTTATTATTATTATCTTTGTTATCTTCATTATCATTTCACAACATAGTTTCATGATTTTTTTCTAAATTAATTAGAGATAGATATTAAAATTAATGAAGAATTATTATAATATTAACTTTTGGATCAAATATAAAAGGATGAATTTATCTACTACTATGGGTAAAATCATCAACGAGCTGTTTGAAATCCTAAAAGAAATATGAATGTTTATTCAAATTATTATTTTTAAAGTATTAGTTCAAAGAAAAGTTTTTAACAAAAAAGCTATTCACGTGCGATTCCTACGACAAAGGAACATTTTGGAGAGGAATGCCCCTATTCTGATTTAATAAATAATTAATGGAATATAATACTCTTATGCTACATGAGAGTACATCATTTTCCTACACAAATTCATTTTCCGTGTCAATTAATTTTTCTTTTTTTTTTAAATATAAAATATGGAACTCACATTTAACTTCTCTCTACTTTTTTTCTCTCCTACAATCCTACAACATAAGAAAACTTAAACCCATAATTAATATACTATGTATGGATATTTTGTAAAAGTTATAAAAAAATAGTTGTATTATCCAATGTTATTAAATTTGTTCCGGTTATTGATCTGGTCAAGGTACTGGATTACTGGCCCACTGGTTCAACAAGTGGATTACTGGTTCAATTGTGTCTAATCAATTACAGCAATTCAAGACGTTAAATGTAGAGTGATCTCCCTACGTTTAGAATAAAAAACAAAGAGATCAAAAAAAATCTAAAAAATGAGAGACTAATTGAGTTTTTTCTCAAAGATATGCAAAACTAAGCCAAATGGGGTTTCAATTCGAATTATGTGTTTTATGGTGTTTCTCAGTGTTAATCTTGTGTTCAGAACCCCTAAGTAGTATTTATATTTCAAACTCTTCACAAAGAAAATCATTAATAGAACAAAAAATAATAGCATCAACATAAATTTGAACAAGTAAAGTATGATCATGCTTTCTTTTGATGAATAAAGTTGTATCTACTTTACCTTTTCCAAAATCATTACCAAGTAAGTAATTGCTCAATCTTTCATACCAAGTTCTAGGAGCTTGTTTTAAGCCATATAGTGACTTTTTTTAATCGATAAACATAATTAGCAAAGACATACCTCTCAAAACCCAATGATTGATGAACATATGCCTCCTCTTGAATAAACCCATTTAAACGCAGATTTGACATCCATTTGATATAGCTTGAAATCATATATGCTAGTATAAGAAAATAACAATCTAATAGTTTCAAGTCTAGCAACGGATGCAAAGGTTTCATCATAGTCTATTCCTTTTTCTTGATTGTAACCTTTGGCTACTAGCCTTGCCTTGTCCTTTGTGATAACACCATTATGATCAAGTTTGTTTCTAAATACCCACTTAGTGATAATCACTTGATGATCATTCGGTTTAGGGACAAGTTCCCAAACATCATTCCTTGTAAATTGATTAAGCTCCTCTTGCATTTTAAGCATCCATTTTTCATCTTGAATAGCTTCTTCAATGGCTCGGGCTCAACTTGAGAAACAAAGGCTAGGTGATTGTAAGCATTCCTCAAGGAACTTCTTGCGGAGACATACTTTGACATATCTCCAATAATAGCATCCATGAGGTGTGACTATGCATAGTACCAATCCTTTGGAAGATCTTGTTGCTCACATTGTTGCACACTTAGTTAATTGCCTTAATCATCATTATTGTCTTCTTTTTCCTTGTTGCTAACACCATTTTCTTCCAAAGACAAGTCTTCTAAACAAGACTTTCTTCGCAAGAAAGAGTTAGTTTCATCAAATGCAATATGAATGGATTCTTCAATAGTCATGGTTCTTTTGTTATAGATTCTATAAGCTTAGCTAGTAAGAGAATAACCAAGAAATATGCCTTCAATGACTTTAACATCAAATTTACCTAGGTTATCCTTACCATTATTCAACACATAGTATTTGCAACCTGTAACACCTCGTGTATACCTGGTTTGTTATCATATCATCGTATTAAGCGCTGCTTAATTAAAATACGGAACTAACTTTTTAAAACATTCAATCATGATGTCATTATTATTAACCGAGTTGATTAATTAATCCTTTTCCAAATCGTTGCCTGTATGTAAATTGCAAATAAACAACTAACTGAAATACCTAATATATAAATGTGTTTCTAGTCACGGAACTACAACACGTAGACCGGACAATATCCTAATAGGTTATACAACATGAGTATAAATAAACAAAGCATAATCAATTTGGCATGGACAATCCTCATGCTCACCAACTAAGGCAACAAAGCCCAACATTGTCATAACTCAAATAGAAGCATAATGACAATAAACATAATCAACATCCAAGCATATCAACATAAGCATGCATAAATCAGTCAACTAAGCTCCGGCCTCCTGCCGCCCGAGATATCAGCCCCCGAGTTAATTGAACCTGAAAATGTGCCCCAAACATGGGGTGAGATCTCTAAAAAGAAATCTCAGTAAGGCAAGGGGTCCTCAAGGATCTTTCCACCCCAAGCTCACTTACATGTGCAATATAAGTTCAAAAATAGTAATATTATATAAGTTCCAAAATCAGTGCAATGCAGCAGATAATCATGCTATGTGTGTCAAAATCCAATTGACCAGAGAACATGCAGGAACTACATACGTCTACAACCTACAATTAGTGCAAGAAGCCACTTGCACTCCACCCACATAATCACCATCTTGTATGACGCCACATACTCAGGCTTACCGTCTAGGTGGAACAACACATGCATATCATACGCACTTGCACTTAACGGCTCAACAAAATTTCAAATATCCAAACATGAAAAATACATCATGCATATAAATCATCCCCCCATGGAGTATGGTGGAACCAAACATGGGTAAAACTGAGGACACGAAAGCTTACCTCGCAAGCTAATTTTCCAACCAAAGAGTCCAACCCAGTCCAAGGTCTACAAACAACACTCTCACCAATGCCTTATCATAGTGATTCAAGACTAGGAACAAGTTTCAGGCAATAGACATGTAGTGTCCTCGAGTCCTCATAATTATGATTCCTATAATAGATCCTCAAGTGAACACCTGTTCTATTCCTAGGGCCTTTATCTTTAAAAATATGTTAACCATAAAATATGGGCGAGACATAAATATGATAAAGATAAAGTATGCTCAAATATATAAATCATGAAATACCAAACAATAAAAGGTGTTCATATAATAAAATAGATTGTCTCTAGGAAACCTATATACTAACAATCTCCTACTTGGCCTAGAGCCAATCAGGTCAACATGTCAAACCTAAAGACTTATAATGATTATCATGTTTTCTCCGAGAGACCCTTCATTAGAGAATCAGCCAAATCATCATCGTTAGGAACATTGTCCATATTTATTTCCAGTATTTCAGCAATTTCTTGGATGAGGTGATACTTGCAGAGTACTTGCTTAGACCTCTGATGAGACCTAGGTTCCTTGCCCTGAGCTATAGCTCTAGTGTTGTCACAATACAAAGGTATTGGATCAACAATGTTAGAACCACTCCAAGTTCAGTAATGAACTTCTTAATCCTGACTGCCTGCTTAGCCCATTTTGAAACTGTTATGCATTCTGCCTTTGTAGTAGAGTCTGTTGGGTCTTTTGCTTGGAACTCTTCCAACAAATTGCTCCACCATTTAAGGTGTAGACAAATCCTGACTGGGATGTACAATCATCTCTGTCACTCTAGAGTTAGCATAAGTGAACCTATTCACTTTTTAACTTACCATTACCACCATAAACCAAAAATAGATCCTTAGTCCTTCTCAAGTACTTTAGGATCGCCTTTACGACTGTCCAATGACCATCACCTAGGTTAGACGGGTATCAAATCCTAATGCTCAAAGCATAAGAGACGTTTGGTCTCGTACATAGTATATCATAAATGATAGATCCAATTGCTGATGCATATGGAATTATGCGCATGAAATGTATATACTATATGATAGTTTATGAATTTAAGTTTAAATTATTTTTCTCTCAACTTGCATTCCCTTTTGTGCGATGTCTCCATCTATATTCTGTAGACATATAGCCTTAGAAAGGTGAATGCCATGACTGGCGGGAAGAAAACCCATATTCAACCCATCTATACTAAACCCTTTTAGCATCTTATCTACGTACATGGATTGGGATAATCCTAGCAATCTATTGGATTTATCTCTATAGATATTAATACCAAGTATACAGGCCACATCTCCCATATCCTTCATGGTGAAGTTCTCTAACAACCAAATCTTAGTGGACTGTAACATGGGAATGTCATTTCCAATGAGTAATATGTCATCCGCACAAAGCATAACAAAAATAACAGCACTCCCACTAATGTAACAGTCCGTTATACAACAGTATTGTTAAAATTGATTATGATATTTAGCGCAATTACAATTACAACAGTTCATTTAAAAAATGCTAGTAAACTTTTTTCTTTTAATTACGTAAGCGTTCAAAAATAATAATAAAACATAATGACATACATTGTGATCATAATTGAATTCTAAACACGGAATAAATAAAATAAATGCCTAACTATCATACATTACTTATTCTAAGCCACTAAGGGATTCCCATAAACCCACTTAGTATAAATCTCACTTTTACGATTTTTTATAACTGAACATGCTTCAGTCTTTTGGACACTGAGCAAAATTCCCATGCTATGAACCTCTCATATTTTAGTATGTTATTCTAAACTCAATTACCTTTCCAACAAAGTATCACATGCCTCATAAAGTTCTCTCTAGCTCTGGTTATCACCGTTTGAAGTTGGACAAGCAAAGCTGCCAGCAAACCCAAAATAGGGCACCAGACATACCTCACTATTTCTGCGATTCTGGAAAAACCACTTAATCGATAGCTCTCAAATTTTTATACAGCATACTAGACACTTTAAGCTTTAATTTTGCATATCATGAGCCTAATTTGAGTAAGAATTGAAGAAGAAATAATTTCTTGAAGGCAGCAACCCGAACAGCCCCATGTGCAGGCCCTTTGGGTAGTCTCCTCTAAAATACACCTACAGTCGCTACACAGGTTCAAATGCTACCAAATTTTGATATAATATAACTGAAATTTCAAGCTTCAAAATGATGTATGGAAAGTCCTAATTGGACCTCTATGGAGGAAGATATGCTTTCCAAAAGTCAGCCTAAAAACTGTTATTTTATTATAAATTTGGACGACACCTCCTTGATTTATTTAACCTATCCCACTTTATCAAAGTGTGTTTCAAAGCCTCAAAGGTACATAATAGACAAGGGTGGCACATAAGAACCAACAATGCCTTGGTGCTCTTACAACCCATAATAATTTACAACATTCTTATCAATTTAAAATCCATTACTAAACTTTATCAAACCTTAAACTCATTACAATCACATTATCCAATTTCATGCATTCTTAACAATTGACATATAATTCATCACCTAAAATAGGCCTATTGCCCTTTCTTCACATACATGCTTTACAATTTTACACAAGGTCCATAAGCATTATATTACAATTCTCCAAATGGTAAACATAACTACAATATTACACAAGGTCCATAAGCATTATATTACAATCCTATTATTCCCCGCATTGCCACGTACAAAACTTAATTCCAATTATTATGATGTGCACAGTCCCATACCTGTACAAATTTCTTGAACGATCTACCTATGTCTATTATATTCATATCTGTACTTGACAGATGTATTCCATTCAAATATAATCACAGAGACCATTCTGAACAGAAACCTACAAACAACATAACAGATGTAATTCGGATAAATCCAACTTCCTATATTACAGAAATCTACACAAAACATAAATAAACATTATCAGACTAAGAATTCATCTATGAATTTACACAGGATCCGACTCTGTGTCAGTCTTGAACACAATTAAACCTACGAATCTTAAATTTACAGCAAATAAATACCCATAATTGAAATACCTCGTACACTGAACTATGGCTTAAAGCAAATACGCAATTAAATACTGAAATCCATAACTTCATTACAGATAATCAAAACAAAGGCTAAGCATGCCTTTCAAAAAGACAACAACTATCAACATGCATGGAAAGTATATATATACATACAAGACTCAAAATACAAAATCCAGCTCCAACACTAGCCACTCTTCACAGGCCTCTTGCCATGAGATGACTGATCAACAACTGCTAGAATACATGAAATATATCCGCACAACACGGGGTGAGAAATAAATCTCGTAAACTCAGGGTTTATGGAGAAGTCTCCACCCATGAGTTTACTTTCTACATGAAAGGTCAGAACATAGTATAGCATACATTATATAAGCACAAAATAATGTCACACCCCTCGTCTGTACAAATAACTTCAAGAATTAAATTTCAAGAGCAACTAGAGTCAACCAGTTCAGGTGCACTCATGGTCTATCAGAACATAGTATAGCATATATCATATAAGCACAAAATAATATCAAACCCCTCGTCTATACAGATAACTCTAAGAATTAAATTTCAAGAGCAACCAGAGTCAACCATTCCAGGTGCACTCATGGTCTATCTGAATATGTTCATTGTATAAGAACCAATATATCACAACTCAAATCACATCAAATCATGTTATTATCTAAATAAATGCAACTACACTATATATCCGACTACCATAAAAAACAAATATACAGATACACCTCCAAGATCATGAAATCCTAGTAAAAAATAAAGAGGAAGAATCCTCCTAAACCAAAAGCTTACCTCTAGTAGCTCCTAGCCAGCTTATTTGTATAATAAATAACTAAGTCAAATCCTCTTAACACTAATCAGGAATCACTTTATCTTCCGATTCACACCTGTACCCAGATATACATTAAATTTGATATACACACAACAACTTGTAACACAAGATTCATATCTTTTCCAATCCACATTATACTCTTTATAAATTCACTCTCAACAATTCATGCCCATGCCACGAGTCAAACCTAGACCTTACCGTTGAAATTAGGTTAAACCTACATTCAAACATTAACAATTAGAGACTTAATCATCCAAATTCACTTAGACACTTGTTGCGAACTCGACAAGTGTACCGATCGTTCCAAGTAATAAAAGATAAGTAGAGTATCGTCTCCACAGGGATTGTAGACCAAGTACTACAATAACCAGTCCCCTTAAGTTGAACGGATCAAGGGATGTGACAAATGATGTTGATTACTTCGGAAAAATAAATTGAAAAGTAAATTGCGTATTTTTAGGGTTTTGTAAAAATAGATGAACAAGGTTGAATAAAAATAGGTTTGAAAAGCAATTGATAAAATATTGCAGTAAGAGGACAAACACCTGTCTGATCCCCACCTTGTAATCTGAATCTAGGTTTACATGTGATTTACCTATTGATCAAACGATTCACCATCTTTTATTTTATTGGTTAAGCCCTAATCCTTTAGTGATCTTAAACTTGTTAACCCTATTAGAACCCTAATCCCTTAGTGATTCCTTTTTAGGTTAAACACATAAATCAGTGAATCTTTCACGTTTGCGATTCATGTAGCCTATCCTTAGTGCATACATGAACAACTATTTTCTTCCTTGTCAGGAATTAGGATCCCAATATTCGTATTGTGAATCCTAACCCTAGCGATTTAATAGAGTGATCAGATCTAAAAGAACGAAGAGATGAAGAACGAAAGAAAATAGATTCAATCAGATAAACACATGTAAATTAAATCCAAACTACAAGGGGTTCACATTCAGGGTTGTGACCCTTACCACAATAACAAGAGATCTAGCCAACCATTGTCATGACTGATCTCAAATATTCAGCAATAAAATATAAATTACAGCAAAAGAAAATGAAGAACGAAGAACGAAGATCTAGAACTCTCTCCGCAGCGACGGTCTCCTCCCCTGGTTAGAATTGTGTATATGATCCCTTGATGACCTAATTCCTCCCTTTTATCACTTGTTTTCTTCTTTTTCCAATTTTTCCCTTGTGAAAAAACGGATGTGGTTTTCGCAACTGACGCTCTCAGTGTCAGATCCACGCCAAGAGCGTGGCTTCCTCTGAACTCCCACGCCGTCAGCGTCATATCCACTCTATCAGCGTGGATGCCTCTGAACTCCCACGCCATCAGCGTCAGTTTCATGCTATGAGTGTGGATGCTTTTGAACTCCCACGCCACCAGCGTGACATCCACGCCGTGAGCGTGGGTCTTCACTTTGGCAAATCCTCATTTTGCTCCAGATTTGTTTGCTTTTCCTACAAAGTGAGCATAAAATCAGTTGAACAATCCTGAAATTGGAATTTAAGAAAAACAACAATAAACGTTGCCTTTTTACTGAGGAATAGTCCATTATCTTTCTCTTTTTGGCTTGAATTTACCTATGTGCTGAAGGCACATCAACACTCTTCATCTAAGCTTATAGGGTTTAATTATTAATTAACTTCAATTCCAACCACATTAACTCAACATGGTCGAGTCTTAACCAACGCATTCACACACATTTTCATACACTCACAATAATAATTAACATTCCATTTAACAATCCATCATGCATCAAAACATATACTTAATCCTTTTATGCAAAATGATTACTTTATTAACTCTTTAAGTACTAATTCACTTCCACAAGTTGAAACACTTAAACCAACCATTCAATTACTGATAAGCCCTTGGTTTATAAGGTTTTTAAGTATGAATTAGATTAAATGAATGGAAAAGAGGGTTAATGTCCTAGAAAGACCTAAATACAAGTTCTGAACCTTATGTTAAAAATCTATATTGTTCTTGTAGGAAAATGAAGCTTAGGAAGCAAAAGAGAGAAGGAAGAAGATTCTGAAGAGATTGGAGAATTCAAGTGTTGGGCGCTAAAACGGTCAAAGTCAAGCATTTTAGCACGTTGCGGCAGAAGGAAGCCCAAAAGTGCTGGTGCTGAGTGCTAAAATGCCCAAAGTCAAGCATTTTAGCGGTGACGAGCACTAAAACTCCCAAAGCAAGTGTTTTAGCGCTCTACTGTTCAAGTTACTTAAGTGAGGTGGGCCCCACCGCCACCTCACGCGATTTCAAACTTATTTGAATTTCCCTCCGATTCCACTAAACGTCCACAAATTCACAACCTATTTAGAAACTCTAATTTTTAACATTAACTATTTTCCTTTATTTACACTTGATCAGATGAATCCAGAGTTTTCCAATCATTGGAGAAAATGCTGTATTAAGCTGTTGCGCGCGTCGTAGGAACGCTTCCCCAAACTTACTAATTTTCATCAAATTTCATCAGAAATCATATTACCTAGTTCTATAAACCATTTATAACTTGTATTCAAAACCTAGAGCTCAAAACTCAATCGGCGCATTTTACGGTGCAATCATAATGCGGTATTTTTATCCGGTAAAAACATTATTCACTGAATTTTTTGAAACTTTCCTAACAACTCAATTTTTCGTTCTGAATCCATTTTCAGTGTTCTTTTTATCATCTGAGACCTTCTACTTAATTTCCTTCCTAGGGTTGTGTGCATGGCTAATTTACCGTTTTGCCATTTCTTTGTATTTTGCCCTTATATTTAGGATTTTCACTAATCCTTCTTTTTAATTCTCATTTAATATTTTAATCTTTACACTTAGAATTGTGAGGTGTTATATACAACATGTAGTCCGGACAATATCCTGATACATTAATACCACTCAAAACTAAAAGCATAAAGTCAAGTCAATGTGGCATGGACAATCCCCATGCTCACCAAATAAGGCAACAACGCCCAACAAAGTCTCAACAACAACAACATAATCATAAAGCTAATAACATAATAGCAACAGACATATCCAGCATCCAAACATGTCAGCATATAAACAATAATATCTAACTCAGCACCGGCCTCCTGCCGCCCGAGGTATCAACCCCAGCATTACCTGAAACTGAAATGATGCCCCAAACGTGGGGTGAGATCTCTAAAAAGAAATCTCAGTAAGACAAGGGGTCCTCAAGGATCTTCCACCCCAAGCTCATTTACATGTGCAATATAAGTTCTAAAACAGTTACACAATATAAGTTCCAAAATAGTGCAATACAGCAGATAATCATGTCATCTGTGTTATAACTATTCTACTGATCAGAGAAGTGCACTAATACGTTTATTACCCATACAGTACCAGCCCTTGTTGTACCCGCCTACAGGACCACCCATTGGCCTCATTTCTAGGCGTAACACCACATACATATTATAAGACATTGCACTTAACAGCTCCATAGCATTTCAATAAACAATACATGAAAACCACACCATGCATATAAACCATCCCCCCATGGGACATGGTGGAACCAACAATGGCAAAGCCGAGGACACGAAAGCTTACCTTGCAAGCTAACAATCCAATGCCAAGAGTCCAATCAAAGCTCAAAGCCCAGACAGAGCAGAATCACAATCTATTTTGGGACCAACAATCATATCAATAGCCATAGCTCATAAGCATAAACACAAAGACTACGTTTTCCTTTTACGTTTTACGTCTTTAGGCTTCCCACAAAGCCACAAGCCCTTAATCACTTGATTCTGACTTATTTTAGTTATTACAGAAGTTCCATTAAATCAATATAGGGTCCACAAACCCCTATGAGCCTTTTGTATGAACAGTGCAGCCAATGTTCTTCAAAAACCCAGAATATTCGAATATTTGTCGGGGCAATATCCGGATATCATATCCGGATATCCATATTCGGATATCACAAGACCCCATATCCGGATATCACATATGGATTTCAATATCCGGATATCCATATCCGGATATTTCGCGACAGAATGCAGTTCTGCATTTCGCGAGATATCCTTCCCAAAGATGGTTCTTTTCACGATTACAGAACCTTAAACATGCATTTCTAGGTGTGTTTAACATTATCCAACCTTAGGTTATCATCTTAGTTCATTACATGTATCAAGGTTTCATTTTTAGCTTAAGAAACTCAAGAACAAAGGTGATGATCATACCACAAGCTCAAAACAGAGGTGGATGATGCTCTTGGAGCTCTCAGAACAGCTCCACAAGTTTGACCTCCAAGGAATACGAAAATGGTGATCAAG
Source organism: Gastrolobium villosum (assembly GCA_032173675.1). Taxonomy (NCBI): domain Eukaryota; kingdom Viridiplantae; phylum Streptophyta; class Magnoliopsida; order Fabales; family Fabaceae; genus Gastrolobium; species Gastrolobium villosum. The sequence continues at coordinate 71,462 of JAVKPL010000483.1, forward strand.
GTTGTCCTTTCTCACCAAAAGTAGCTTCTTGGAGTTACATCAACCAAGATAATGGCCCCCAACACCCAAACACAGAATAACAGCCCTTGAACCTCTAAACTCAGAAACCAAACTCACAAATCCCACACCTTTAACTCACTCAAGGATCAAGCACACACAAGTATGAAGCTTTTGTGAAGGATTCAAAAGGAAAGGTGACTTCTTGAAGGTTCAATTTAGAGGGAGATGGGAGGCAAGGTGGTTGATCACAAGCACTAGAAATTTCTCACGTAGGAGGCTCAACAAAAGACCTAGGATCACGTGCCAAGGCTATTTATAGCCGGTTTATGCTTAATCGCATTGTATTAGCGCTAATTGCTATGCTTAGCATTTTAGTCCCAAAATTTGGAATCTGAACCTACTCATTTTTCTAAGATTTCATATTTTTATTTTATTTTTCGCAACACTTTTCTGATACGCGCTTTTCCATAGCCAGTATCAGTTATGGCACAAATTCTCATTATTTTGACCTGAAACTTATTTTACTAGTCCTATATAATATTCTAGTAATATTCATGCACTTATTGTAATTTTTCGGGATACTTCACCGGTACACATTTATACCGGGTAGCAGAACCGGTACCTGCACTTTTCGTTCGAAAAATGACTTTCAGCGTTACAACTCACTTACTAAAATTATTAAAGCCTCATAATAATTATTAGGATCAATTATGGAATTATTTCCTGATTCTCATATTTAAATAATTAATTTCCTTAATTAACGTTACGGGTTCTTACATAAACATCATCAAATTATATCAAACCCTAATTTACTATTCATGGCCGAATTTGAAGGTTGGGGTTAGGTTTCATTCTTGCAACATTTCAGGAATTCAAGATGTTATCTTTGATTTACATGATTAAACAACCAATTTCCAAAACAAAACCACTTCACAATTCATCATCAACATACATAGAAATTCATGTTGAAAACAAGAACATAAATATTCACAAATCATCATCCAATCAACAAAGTCGTTATTAATTACCTTGTATAGCTTCCTTTACGTAACCTTAAGCTTTTCCAACACAAAAACCAAGTAAAAACTCATCCAAAACACCATAGGGCAGTAACTATGTTCAAACTTTAGGAGGCAATATCTCACTCTGCTAGAAAATGTATGGTTTTAGGGGTTTTGCTCGCAAGCTCACAAGGAAACTTTTTCATGTTGAAACTTTCTTGAAATAATTGATAAAAATCAAGTTCTCTCAAGCTCTCTCACTGTAACATCTCATTGTACAATGATATTGTTAACATTGATTATGATATTAAGTGCAGTTACAATTACAACAGTTTGTTTAAAAATATGAGTAGATTTTTTCTTTTTCATTACATAAGTGTTTGAAAATAATATAAAACGTAATGAAATAAATTGTAATTATAACTGAAATCTATATGCGGAATTAATATAATACATGCTTAACTATCATACATTACTTATTTTAAGTTACTAAGGGGTTATCATAAACCTACCTAGCATAAAACTTACTTTTACGGTTTTTCAAAAACTGAACATGCTTCTATTTTTTCATCACTGTGCGCAACCTACTTATCATTAATTCATAATCTTTTATTATGTTAAAACAGACTTAATTAATTTTCCAAAAAGGTATCACACGCTTTAATTAGAGTTTTCTAGCTCCGGTTATAACCATTCGAAGTTAGTCAAGCAAAGATGCAAGCCAATCCAAGAAAGAGCACCAAACCACCCTCACCATTTTTGTAATTCTGGATGATTTACTAAACCAATTGTTCTCAGATTTTATACATAATACTAGAAACCTTGAGATTTAATTTGATTTATCATAAGCCTAATTTGAGTAAGAATTGAGGGAAAAAATGTTTTTGGAAGTGACTGACCCGAACAACCCCTGCACTGGACTTCTTTGGACAGTCTGTGTTCATTTCAATCCACAGGGTGGTATACAACTCTAAATGGTACCAAAGTTTTACACAACATATATGACATCTCAGCCTTTAAAATGGTGTATGGAACATCCCAATTGGACTTATGTGGAGGGAGATATGATATCCCAAAGTTAGCCTAAAACTGCTCATTTATTAGAATTTTTGACGGCATCTCCTTTGTTTATTTAACTTATCCCACTTTAACCAAAGTGTGTTCTAAACATCAAATGATACCTAATTGACAAGAGTGGCACACAAGGACCAATAAGCCTGGGTGCTCTTACAACCCACAATATTTTTACATCATTATCATTCACTTTATAATCAATTGCTTAAGTCCATCTACATCTCATTACTAATTTCAATCATATAATTCCATTGCATGCATTTGCTTCATTTGACAATATAATCAAAACCTAGAATAGGTCTATTGCCCTTCCATCACATACATGCTTTACAATTTACACAAAGTCAATCATACTTAAATTACAATTCTCCAAATATAACTACAAATAAATTCTCAAAAATAAATAAATACATCAATCTTAGACTTAGCCAAAATAATACTACATAAACAACAAAATGCATGATATACATAACTCATGCAACCCAAATGTTCATGCACTAAGTCTAGCCTATCAAATACAATCCAAAATGCAAAATGACGTAAAATCTCATGCACTGCACATGCTCTCCAAGTCCTCAACCTGTGGGGCTCTTGCCCAGGACTCCCACACCATTACAACCACCTGAAACATAGCCCCATAATGCGGGTGAGATATACAAATATATCTCAGTAATCCAAAGGTTCCGGAGGATTACTCCGCCCAATGGCTCACTTACATGTAAAACACAGTAATGCATTATAACCATAGAGATAGAGAGAGATAGAACGAGATAGAAATAGAAAGACGGAGAAGAGGGAGAAAGAGAGAGAGATATGATGGTGCAGGAATGGTCTGAGCCAAAACTATGCACCCATCCGGCCCACTTGCCTCATGCATACATCACACGGGCTCTTATCCAAGAATGTGTTCCCGAAACATAATTCAAGGCGCCCTCAACTATAACTCCCAAGATATTCCTAGAGTGCTACTCAACGGATAACATCTCTACGGCCCATGCCAACTGGAACTCCCTACGGAGGCCTCTCCAGTGGAAGTCCTCCACGCCATACGACAACTATCTACTGGCCAGAGATACGATACAACTCTATGTACCCTACATTAACACACGCATGATCATGTTATAATTACACTATTGAATCAAATAACTTTCCAACGAGCATGGTGGAGCATACACGAGGATTAACCCTAAAACCAAGAGTTATCTTTTTTAAGCTCCCAAACTAGGTAGCTTCAAATACAAGTTACCCCGTAACTTACTTCCACCAAGAAATGCCAATATCCTTTTGGTTAAGAACCAAAGGCAATCCACCAAACTTCAATCTTCAAGAATCAATTCCGTGGGAGGCAACCAAGAATCAAGGCCTGAGACTTCTCCAAACAATACCCAAGCAATAGCTCAAGCAATCCACTCCAAGAACACCAAAATCCTCAAAATTTCATGGGAATGGGTAGGGTTTTCTCAAAATCTAGAGGGTTTCAAGAGGAATGGAGGTGTGGGTTGAGTTCATTGGGCCATTTACTTGAAGTTTCATGTGGAACACAAAGCATTTTTGTGAGAAATGGAGGAAGAACTTCAAAGCCCTATTTGGAATAGTGCAACTCAATTTTTGGAGAGAGAATAAGGGCGGAAGATGATGCATAGTGGCTGATGGGGTTTTGTTCTTGAGTCACTTAAGTGGGTGGCTCCCACTTGACACATCACTCAATTCAAATTATTTCTAATCTCCCACTTAAACCACTAATCTTAGATTTATTCACAACCTATTTATAAAATTCAAAATTTAACATTCAGTAAAGTCCTTTAATTGCCCTTGAGAAGATGAATCTGGAGTTTTTCGATCATTCGGTGAAATCACAGTTTGTCTGATATGTGCACCGTTGGCACGTTTATCCAAAAACCCTTATTTTCATAAAAAATTATAATTCTTAGTCCTATGTACCTTTCCTAACTTATTTTAAAACTTAGAGCTCAATTTTCACTCGACACGTTTTTCGGTGCAACTGTACCGCTGTATTTTTATCCGGTAAAAATATTATTGATCAAATTTTCAGCAACTTGTATAACCACTCAATTTTTCATTCTGAATCTATTTCCAGGGTTATGTGTTTGTCAAATTACCATTTTACCCTTTTTACGTATTTTGACACAAAACTCAGGATTTTCGCTAATCCTTCGCTTTAATTCTTATTTTAACTATAATTATATGTTTTAAATCTACGGGGTGTTATACTCACATCATGGATGCCACAGTCATGGAGAAGAAGAATGAGATATATTTTGTGTGTCTTGAAGAAAGAATAGAAAGATGACAAGTGGTTTGAAATTAAAAGGCTTAAAGGTTTAGTTTTTATTACTTTTTCACCTTTTTAACTTAGATATTTTTATCAAACTTTAGCCAAGATCTCAAGACAAGCCAAGCACTCTTTCCATTATGGAAATGAAGGAAAACAAGGAATGAACCGACTTGCACGTGTAAAGGAAGAATATCACACGATTTTTGACCTTTTCAAAGTATAAAGTAACTTAATTTTTATTGGTTTTCACTTTATACATCACACACTTAAATTTTTGACCAACCAATCACACAATAACATAATTACACATCACAAATAGCAAACAAAGCAAGACATTCATCTTTGACCAAAGATTAAGCCTAATTTAAAGTTAAAGCTCACTTCAAACTAGTTGACTATTTAATTAATCAATCTTTGACTTAATTATTTAAATTATTCTACACATCATTTAATTGATTTAGACACATATATAACCCTTAGAATTTACCAGAGAATTTAACTAGACTGTTAGAACTCAGTTCAGACCTAGTATGCAAAATTACCAAAATATCCCCGTCACACAATTTCTGTATCTTTGTCTCTAAACACAACTTATGTTCTTTTTAGGTTCTAATTGACTTGTTAGACAAGAATTTTATCCTAATTGACTTGTTAGACAAGAATTGTATCCTTACATCCATTATCATGATAGTTTCATGATTCAACTGTCATAATTCTTTTAACAGTCACCAGATTCACACACTATCTCACTTAACTCACAATTTCATACAGTTTGAGAATTAGGGTTGTTATAATGTGTTTGGTGATTGATGGTGCTTTATTATGATCTTAGAGTGGAATCAAGAGAAGTAATATTGGAAGGTCAAGTTATTTACCAGAAAAGCTTTACAGGTAAGCTCTTGGTTTAAGGAGTTTTCTTTTATTATGTTGTTCCACCATAATTCAATGAGATAAAGGCTTTTATGTATGTGTGACTGATGTATGTTAGACACTAGTATAGTTGCATTTATATGGGATATGAAGATGTGACTGTATGATCTGTGTTTCTGATAAGTTCTGATGTTCCGATGTTCTAATAAGTTATGATGCTCTGATAAGTTATACTGACCTGATGATGTTCTGATAAGTTTTGAATTTTTTATAAGTTTTGATGTTCTGATGATAAATAAGATATGTTTATGATAATGTGATAATTTTGTTTGATAAATTACGTAATAGTGGATAAGTTGTGTACTTGGTCATGAGACAAGTATTGAGGTGTGTGTGTGTATGTATACATATATAATAGGTTATGCCACTATTACTACTTTGAGGGATGCCTCATATGTGTTTGAATCCAATGAACATTATGATATTGCCATGAGTGCATTCGATCATCGGTTGGCTCTAGTTTCTATTATTGCCATGGGTGCATTCGATCATCGGTTGGCTCTAGTTTCTATTATTGCCATGGGTGCATCCGTTCCTCGGTATGCTCTGGTTTACTATAGAGGGATTTATATTCTTATAGATATGTATTTGGACTATCCGTGTAGAGATTTTAACTACGGGATATCGTATGCTAAGTTATGTTATGCCATGGGTGCACTTGGTCATCGGTTGACTCTGGTTTACTTTGGAGGGACTATGTCCACAGAGATATGTATTTGGACTATCCCTATAGAGATTTTAACTATAAGATGTCATATTTTCAGTTATATGATATGATATCAGTTATGTTATACCATTATATATGGATCTTGATATTTGACTAGTATCAGTATTTGATATGATGTCTAGATGTTTGATTGGTATCTGATGTGATGATTTGGATATGTGATGTATATATCATTATTTGATCTGGTGATTTGATGTTTGACTGATATCAATATTTGACCTGATGGTTTTGATGTTTGATGGATACTTGATTTGATATGATAATTTGGTGTTAACCAGAAAGTATGATTAGACTATGTGATTTGGTATGCAAGTAACTTGTTGCGAACATAAAAAGAAAAGGACAATTTCATTTTCCATGTCCTGTCTCCGACTTCTTCACTCGAGCCGAGTTGCATCCCATGCACCCAGATGCCACTAAAACTATTCCTATGAGTGCTGACATTGATCAAGGCACATTGAGAAAGGTGAGAGAGTATGCAGGATCTGAAGAGGAGGATAATGATGGAAAAACAGAAGAGGAAAAAGAAGAAGAAAAACATAAATGGTAGAAGAAGCCGCTGAAAGGACCCACATTACAAACAACCCCCTAGAGAGCCATGAAGATGAAGAAACCACCAATCCCGAAAACAACTCTGGGAAGAGGAAATAAGCCTATATCAGGGAGCTCCCAGAATACAATCACTGTTGAGCGCAGGAGTTGATGCCTTGGTACAACAAATTTCCAACATTGAGAGGGTAGTATGTGATGAATTCCTAGAAGTCAAGGAAGGGTGCAACTGGTGCATTGAGGAAACATATAAGTTTGCTGCAGAATTAGAAAGCTATGGAGAGAAGGAACCATTGCAGAAGAAGATGAAGGGAAAAACATCTGGAAAGAAGGAAGAAAATGTAGATGTGGGGAAACAATTAAAACATTTGTTTGAATTGCTAAACAAAATGAACACTGAGGTTATGTCCAAACGGGGAGCTATAGAAAAGGAGTTGCTTGACATGAAAATGAGATAGCGTTAGACCTAAACTGGACTCAAAAGTTAATATAATTTGGTAAAGAGATTATTTCACTGTAAAGATTAAAATTTTAGTTAATTATATAGAAGTGGATACTACGGTTATTAAACTATTCTCAAATCTAAAATACAATAATACTAATATAATGAAAATACACACAATAGAACTTTAATTCCTCAAATCAAATTTATTATTAACCTAAATTTGTCATCCAAAAACAAAAATACATTTTTAAGCTCTTACAGTGAGAAATCTGTGTAACGTGCAAAATTTCACAAAATTTATAATCTTCACTTCCTTTTTTTTTATCCTGACAGCATTACCGTGAGTTTTGAATTTTGTTAGATGGTATAATTTTTTTTTTATAATATCTTAATTGTATCTTAACATAATTTGAAAGATTTTATATTATCTTTTGAAAAATGAATTCTTTAGTTTTTATATTTTATAATTTAATTAGAATTTAAAATTTAATATTAGGGGAAGGATATTGTAACAACCAAGTTGTGTTACTACAATGTTACTACCAATCAATTTCACCGTTAGATCGTTTATGTTGATCCAACGGTTATATTTATTTTGATCTTTGTATGGTCATGATTTCCTATATTTAAAATGAAAGCATTAAATATGAGAAATCATAACCATACAAAGGTGAAAATAAATATAAAATATTAAATTTGGAAAATGATGACCATACAAAGATCGAAATAAATATAACCATTGAATCAACATAACGATCTAATGGTAAGATTGATTGATAGTAACATGGTAGTAACACAACTTGATTGTTATAATATCTTCCCCTTTAATATTATTACAAAATAAAAATCCGTAAACAATAAACACCAACCCGGGTTCAGATACAAAACAATTGAATATAACCATTAAGCATGTGTATCAATATTTCAATTAAATTAGTGTTCTTGAGTTCAAATATTAATGCACAAGTGTGTTAACAAATTGGTAGAGATTTTTTTATTGCTCTTATGATCTGTCCAGCTCGACCAAATTACTGGCAAAGAAATTAAAAAATAAAAGCTGAATATAATACAAAATAATACAAATAGCTCAAAGGGCAATATGGTAAAGCAACGATGCCTCTAATGTAACTGACAAAAGTGGTATTTGCTGCCATTATAAAGGGCAGCATTGACATTGACCCAAATTAAAGTACTCAGCGGCTAGTAGCTACGTTCCCATTCTCTTTTTCAACCTTCTCTCTCTAGAAGACTTTCTCTCTCCACAACCATTATACCATCGCTTCCACCACCCTTCTCTTCAATACAAAGACACACACAAAAACACAACACAACTTCAAGAGGAATGGGATAGAAAAAAATAAAAAAATAAAATAAAAAAAAAAACAAAAACAAAAGGTGGTAGATGCATGAGCCACAACACAACACACACATTATCTCATACCACGCTTACCACCTTGTCTTCCCCAAAATTCCTATAATAATTCCCTTTTTGCCTTTTGCCTCAGATTTCTCACCACCCCACTTGGATTTTTTTCTCTCCTCTGCTCTGCTGTGTCACCTTATCTCACCCTTTCAGTTTTTTAAGGTACCGTTACCAACAACAATGGCTTGTTCTTTCAGTTTTGTTATGAGGGTCCTTCATTGTTTCCCTCTTTTGTTTTTGTGTGTGATGAGTTTTCTGGTCATGGACATTTTGAGTTGACTGCTTTGGAGGCTAAAGACTTGGTCTTTTTCTTGTTGGCTTTTGTGGGTGTGTCTCGAATTTCTTTATAAATATGTGTATTTGGTTTGTGTTGTGTGTGGTTTAATGGGTTTGTCTTCTCTGTTATCACCCCCTTCCAAGAAAGATGATAGGTTGATGGGGTTGACTTCAGCCAAGGAGAAAGACTTGGCTTATGTGCGTGATTTTTGTTTCCAAATTTTGATTCCATTTAATCTTCTGGCTTTGTGGATGGTTTCCTTATGCATACTATAATATAATTTTTATTTTTTATGATTTATTTTCATTGAAAATAGTTTATGGTCTTTCAGTTTTGAAGGGGTTGATGATCACTTCTGCTATGATCAAATTGGATTGCCGATTTGAATGATTGTTTACATAGGCTTGTCCTGAGTAAGAGTGGTTGATATTGTATCATTGTCAATGTTTCGCTGCATTTGTATCTATTTGTTTGGTAAGGCCAAGGTGGTCTAAGCATGAAGGGCATGATCACTATGTTTGCACTGTATAAAAGTCAAAGAAGGACCTACTTTTAGCTAAACCTTGTATTTGAGATCTAGTTCTGAATGTTTAATCAATGTTTTCCTTCTTTACTGTTGACTTCTGATAATTACATACTTGTTTGTGGTCCTAGAACTAGGAAAAGACCATTTCTTTGTGTAGGATAAGTAGTCATGTTCATCCTTCTGAGATGACTTCTGCCATTATTCATTGCCATTGTTTGTAAATTATTCTTCTGCCATTATTCAGATATTCAGATTTCTCCCATTATAGGTCTAACTTATTTTTGTCATCTGCCTGAAACTGTTCTATTTGTATTATAGCTACTCTGCCTCCTAAATTGAAAGGAAAGTTTTGTATCACAAGAAGTTGATGGTTATGCTTTGATGCCTTGGTAAGAAGATTGGAACTAACAATGGTAAGCTTGAGAAGGCGTAGACTTTTGGGACTATGCTCAGGTAAATGTTGGATAACATATTTTTATCTAGTGTTGAGTGATCTTAAGGAAACAAGATAAAATCATGTCTTTGGCATTCTAGAGTCTACTATTATGAGCTGTATCTTAAACTTACCTGACATAGTTTACCAATATTTTTTTGGCCTTTTCAGGAAGCGGTTCGTTTGTCACTCCTCTTCCTCTTTATTGTGAGAATCTAACTGGTCCTCAAAATTCGACGCGGCATGCGAAACCTAAGAGTGAACAAACTGTGCCTTCAGATGATGCAAGCATCCTGGACAGTGTAGGAACCTGATTGCTTCTAGTAAATAATTATATCCATGCTTTTTAAACTTTGTTTTTTATGTTTTTTTGTACAAAGATAGTTTATGAGGTTTTTGCTCTTCTTGATATGCGTTTAGGGCTTCTTTTATTTGGCATTCCATTTCATTGAGCTAGGAATTAGAATCATTCAGACACTTAAAGATTAAAGATTCCTGCTCAATTTGCAAGTCTTCTTTCTGTCCCAATACCTCTGCTTTGTCTATCTGGCTTCAGTTTCGTATTCTTGCTCACAGATTCATACTCAGTAATTATCATTGGAATTAATTGACTGTTTTAGCCTTTTAAATAGCTTGCTGTGGCAATCTAATAGGAAAGGAGAAGAGTGGAAAAATCTGTTGCAGAAGAGTAAAGTGATCATCATGCATATTTCATTTATTGTCTCCTCCAATTGGTTGAATAGATCAGGAACTTCCTTTCATTGGTGAAATATCCAGACAGTAATCTATACCTCGATGAAAAAAATAAAGAAGAATGTAGATGGTAGCGGTTATCTGTCCTAACCATATTGCGTATTGGATAAAATGGTAGAGAATATAGCTTCAGTCTCAATTTGAAAATAACAGTTTTCAACATAAGGATATTTGAGTCTAACTGAACCCTCATCCTGGGACATATCTGTAGCTAGCAGAATCGATGTTCGTTGTGACTGAAATAGCATGGACTAAAAGAAAGATATATTCTTCCTGCTCTGTCTTTCTTTTGAAATCTAGAACGCAAGCATCCACATATCTGGTTGCATGAGCACTCCCATTTCTCCCTTGGATAATTATCCTTGTGTAGTGATATGCTTTTGCTATGATCTACAACAACAATAACCACCACCAAGCCTTATCCCATTAGGTGGAGCGGCTACGTTGATCAATTGACGCCATTGGGTTCTATCTTTTAATACTAGAATCAAGAAGATTCTAGATTGATTGCCATCTACAGGTTTATGAATTAACATTTATTGAACAGATGTGATCAGATTAAATGTGTACCAAGTTGATAAAATTAGAAAGTTATACCCTAGGTAGTCTTTTTATTTTTTATATCTTAGTTAGCGAAGAACTTACACTAAACTGTTTTATGTTTACCAGAATACCATTGTGCAAGAAGAGCCAGGATCATCAAATGTTTCTGGTTCCAGTTCATCAAAAGAGCAGCTTATTCAACAAATCACAGGTTTGTAGTTAAAGAGGTTAACTTTTTCCCAATTGCTGTTTATGTCTGGTTTAGTTTATAAGGACTAAGCTAACCTAGTAATTAATGTTATTTCCTTTGGGATATCTTTGGAATCATAAAAAATTGGAAATGATTTTATATGATTTGAATTGATTTCATTTAGGTGCTCCAAATCATTACAAAAAAAAGGGATTTGAGTTGACTTACAAATCAAATTTCATGTTTTGAACACATTAAAGATGAATTGAATTGATTTATATTACTTATTTAGTAATTTATATTAGTTGACATAGAATACGTTAAATGACTTAACTAATAAGAGGAAAATGTCAATTGCAACATCATCGACATTACCTTTATCCCAAATTAATTGGGGTCTGTAGTCAAACCAAAATATATAGCAAGAAAAGATTGAGTGAAAAGAAAAATTAATGAGAGAGTATCTGAATGTTTACATATATTCAAAGTAAATATCTAAATAAGCTTTTGTGATCATATTAAATTGGTCAACAAGAATTGCTTCATTGATTCGTCATCATATAATCATTTCATTAAATACAATAAGTGTATTAACTTCACTGAAATGTATTGTTTTGGGGTATCATTTACATAAAACTATTAGCAAGGAGAATCAACAATAGTGAGTGAGCAATCCTCCAATGTATATCTTGTACCACATAGGCATGTGTGATTAACTAAAGCAACTGGGGAATGACCTGCTGGCATTTGACCTTGGACTTTGTGCTTCCAGTGTCTTTTATGTGGCATCAAATGTTGTGCAAAATCTATGAATGTGATTGTGATTTTCATGGATAAATCCATGGTTCTTGCTATCATGCAGTGCATCATCGATAAATTGTTCAGAAGGAAACTGAACAAAGAAAAGTTTGTAACTGAAATTTAGTTCGAGCACAAGAATATAAAATTCAGTTGACACACATGTAGAGTTTACTTTTCTGATTCTCTGTTCTCGGTTAGCATTGATTTTCTGTTAGCTCTCTGTCTTTATTTGTCTGTTTACTATTTATTCGACCCTGCATTTAGCAGGACCTCCTATTAAACGCAGAAAGCGACATAGAAGAAAAAATTTGCACAATCAAGAACCATGTTTGATGAGAGGTGTCTACTTCAAAAATATGAAGTGGCAGGCAGCAATAAAAGTGGACAAGAAACAGATCCACCTAGGGACTGTTGGGTCACAAGAAGATGCTGCTCACTTATATGACAGGTGGTACTTTGATTTGTAGAATGTTATTACCAACAATAATCCCTTTTGATAACTTCAAGTCATAGGGAGAATATGCATAACTATAAGTTGGGTTTGATAAGCTGCCAATTTACCTGCTTCTATTCTCATTGATTGAGTGCCAACAACCTTATACTTTATACATTTTGGGTTATCTGTTTTTTACTCTTTAGCCCATCTTTCTACCATATCCTAACATATAATCTTTTTCGTTATAATCATATATTTTAGACCTTTATTAACTACAGTTATACTGGATTGAATTCTGTACACAAAAAAAGATAAACCTACTTTGAATTTGTAATGCACCTACTTTCTTGGTTGCCCCCTTTTTATTACTTCTGAGTGTGATTTTTTTCTTGCATAATTTTGTCTTTGGTGTTAGGTTTGAGGTGGAGTGACTGCCTCTGGATAAACATTCTTTAGTCTTAGGGAATAAAACAATTTGAAGAATATATTTTCTTTTATTTCTTAAGATAGTAGTGAAGCTATATATATATTATTTTTTTGGTGAACTAAGCTTTATTATTGTATGTATGTGCATGCCTTAATCTGTTCTTGCTTTTATATTTGTTCATCAACTGCCGGCCCCAACTCGTTTGGGAGAAAGGTGATGTCGATGTATGTATGTGCATGATGGTTCCTAATGATTGATCTATATAGGGTCATGTTTTTTATGGGTACATGTTAATTTTATTTTTCGAGAGAGTTTGACAATCATTTAAATATGCAAGGCTGTATATGGTTCCTAATGATTGCTCATTTACAATTCTGCACGTGCATGTATAGTATTACACGCTAGCTACAATAGAAATCTGTTGTTGCTAGAAGAAAATAATTTGTTTGGTTCTTGAATGTCTTAAAGAAAAAAGTATAAAATCTTAAAGACATATAATGTGTCCTTTTAGTTCGAGCCCTGGGAATGGAAAAAAAGGATTTGGGAGAGCCGCCCCCGAAAGGGTCTGACAGTGCTCGATGGGGATTAGTCTTCGGTTACGGTTCGAGGATACTCTTAAATCTATTCAAGAAAAATAATGTGTCCTTTGTAAAACTTGACTATATTTTGTTAATCATGACCTACTTGGTATGAATATATCTCTTTAATTATCTTTAGGGCTGCTTTCATGTGTGGGAGAGAGCCCAATTTCGAGCTTCCCGAGGAAGAGAAGCGGGAACTGCGGAAATTCAAATGGGATGAATTCTTGGAAGTAACTCGACAGGCAATTACGCGTAAAAGTAATCTTTCTCTTTGAACTATTTCTTATATTTTTTTCGAACTTGTTTGCGATAAAGGTGGTGTTGATGGTATTTAACAATTCCATACAAAATTTTGTAGAACACAAGAGGAGGCTTAGTCCAGGACCGCGTGATAGCCTTGAAATGCCACCATTGGACAAAGATGATTGGGACAGTAAGCAAGGAGTAAGTGGCTTCTCTGCTTGTGAAGAAGATGCAGAATAGGAAACATCAGTCTGTTAAAAACTATGATTCAGAAGTAAAGATTGAAGATGAAAACCTCAAGTTCTAACAGTCCAACTCTACTTGCTAGATCAATTTTTACTGTAGAAAGAGCCAGCATTATGTTAGACCTTGATAGCATTGATTATCCTTAAGATATGCAAATTGCTACACACGTTAACACAATAAAAGAGTCTCATGTTAGACATTTCAACTATCAGCTGTTGGAATCATTTATGAGTCCCTCGAACTAGTACAATGTTATTTTCTTCTTCCACTAGGTGGAAATAATGATGTTCCTCTTCAACTTACAATTTCTATATGAATTTTTTCTCAAGCAGTTGATTCCTATGTTTGTCGTCTCACACGCCTTACAATTTATAATGTTTGATGTTATTTCAATAAAATTCCTTATTATATAATTATTTTTAAAAGATATTTAAAGTATTTCTTTCTAAACGAATTTTTGTTGTCACTACAACCTTTAATGGGCAGTTAACAGTTTGATACCTCTTAATGGTTTTCCCCAGTGTTATCGAACTCAAATTGGTCATTAATGAGTCATCGGTTTAATTGCATTAATTAAATATATATAAAATTAGAGCATTTTAGCTAATGATTAGAGTTAGATTAGTAATAAGTGCTAAGTTATCATTTAAATGGTTTAGGTTCAAATTTCACTAGTATTTTTCAAGCATTTTATAAAAAGTTTCACAAAATCAATATTTTTCAAAAAATCGGTGCCAGGTTAATATCGGTTGAACACGTATTATGATCGGTTCACCGGTTTAATACCGGGTCAAATACATAACCGATCTAATACCTAAACCGAACTGGTTCGATGTCCGATTTATGGGTCAACTGGTTAAACCGGTCGGGTCAGGTCAATTTTTATAGGGAGAAAAAAATCTTATGTCGTAGGAGAATTCTAATCTCATATCATAGATACATCAAGTGTGGGACCCACCTATTTAAAAAAAATAAAAAACAAAAAAATGAGTAGCACACCTTTTTATGGTTTGTGTAGGAAGAGTTTGTTTTCTCATACAACATGAGAAAAATAAACCCCATTTTTATAATACTGGTTCTCCCCCTCCTTTGGTTTTGGTCCATTTTATTACAACCATTTGACAAAAAAATATGGAACAGTAAATTTTGCCAAAATGTCACGCGGCATAATTCGCTACACAGTATAGCGAATAATGCATGCAATTAATTCGCTACACAGTGTGGCGAAATATGCCACGTCAGAACCAAAAATGGCACATGTCAAAATTTGACATTTTGGCATAATTCGCTACCCTAGGTAGCGAATTTCTGAAAATTTGACACGTGACATTTTTTTGTTCTGACGTGGTATATTTCACTACACTATATAGCGAATTACTTGCATGCATAATTCGCTACATTGTGTAGTGAATTATGCCGCGTGAAATTTTGGCAAAATTTACTGTAAACGTGACAGTCTATAAATTTTTATAAGCATGTGATAAAATGGACACTTTCCCCATTTTATGTGTTACGTAAAAAAAAAAGTAATATCAAATTCAATTTAGATAAGAAAAATAAAATATAAAAAATAATTAAAACATGTTATAAATAGTACGACTGTTAGTTGTCAATAACCATTACAACCATTTGAATATTCTGTAACTACTAAAGAAGTAATTGCGGTCATTTATCATATTGTAAACGTCAGCTTATAAATATAAGCATGTGTAAAACATCAAAGTGTAAGATAGTCTAACAAGAATATTCTATTATATAATATTTCGTTTTTCTTTATCTTTCTCTGCTTATCCTCTATTCACAATAGCAAACCATCTAAATTTGTGCTGTTTTGTATTTGTAACTGATGTTCCCGCATTTTACAATTTAACCGTTTAGCTGGTACGGGTGGGAAGAAGTACTCAAAGTATTGCAACAATGATACGAACAAGGAAATTGGGGTCCTAAGCCATTTAAAGTTTATACCAGAAGGCACAAATAAGAAGGGATAATTGGTTAAGACTGTGCATTATGTAAACAATTTATTATGTAGACAGTCATATAGGCAGTTTCTTATGTAAGCAGTTATGTGGGCAGCGTGATTGTTGGATGGTAATAAGAGGAAAAACCTCAATTAGGAAAGCAGTAAGGTTGTATGTACAAAGTTTAGAGGCTGAGGATTTATTCTAAGATAAGTGGAATACTCCTTGAAGAGGATTCACCTTTTGTACTCTAATAATTTATTGGAAATACTACTCTCGACTTACATGAGATAGTTATCTCATTTTTTTCTGACTTCGAAAATCGCACCCCTTTTTCTTTTCTTTTTCTTTTTTGCTTTTTAATGGTGGACCCCACTTGGATTCTCTCTATAACATGAGAGAACTACTCTCATGTAACATGAGGGTAATATTCCCCATAATTTATAAATAAAGACCTAGTGTTTCTAAATTTTATTTTAGGGTTTAGTGTTTGTCATCTTAAATAACATAACTTTGTTTCATTTTTAATACATCGTTTTGGTGTGTTTTATCATTTTCCCTAATTTATAAAATTAGAAATAAAAAGAAAATGGAAGAGAGAGAATGTAGTTTCATTAAGAATGATTATTTAAAATGACAAATATTTTTCCCATTTAAAATCACAAATATTTTTCCCATTTTATTATCTATTTATATTTCTTTGGTACTACAACATTCATATTACATACCTTGGGACATATCAACTGGTCCAACCTGTCGGATTGTCTGAATGGAATCCATGGAAAATTCAATTAATTTGTTAACAAGAGAGACCAATATTGAGAATAATCGTTGTTGGAAGCATATGATAGACATTTGGAAGGAATAGGGGAAATATGAACCTTGTTGAACGGTTAGAAGTCCAAAAAAACAGCGGAAGAATTTTTGCAAGAACAGTCAATTTGAAACCCAAATTTAGACATGTCCCATTCGTCACAGGATGGCCAAAACGAGGGAAATGGTACAACTGGCAACGCTACAGAGGAACATTGTTGTTGGACTAACAAAGTTGAAATGCCAATTTTTTATGGTGTGGATCCTTTGGGCTAGATTACTATGGCCGACCCAGTTCAAATACCCACTTCGTAAGTGTATGGGATCCTTTGGGCTAGATTATTAGATTAGAGAAAAAATTTCAAATGCAAGAGATACCCGGAAATGAGAGGGTTAAACTTGCCTATGTGAGTATGGAGGGTAGTGTCATTCGTTGGTTCTGTTTTTTGAGGAAGAGGAAGCCCAACTTACAGTGGTGTGAATTAACAAAGGACATGATTCTAAGGTTTGAAGATCGATCCCAAAGGAAGTGTTTATCAATGATTGTCTACTTTATGCCAATTTGAAGGGGCAGTGATCACCTATATTCAAGAATTTGAAATTATTGGCAGCTCAAATTTCAATTGAAGATGACTTAAAGTTAATTTTGGGCTTATAATTGATGATTTCGTGCTTAAATTATAATCATGAGAAATTTGCACGATGCTAAATGTGTTACATGTTTATATTTGAGTTAATTTTGATGCTAGATCAATTAACCGTCTCTTAAGTTTTTGATGTAGGTCAATATCGTATCAATGTTATAGCAAAAAAGTGATTAATGAAATATTGCATTTTGATGTTGTAATAGAAAGGCTAAAAAGATAAGCACTAGAAATTAAAATTCAAATATAAGATAAGATGCTATAGCACAAGATAAATGATAAGAAGACTAGAAATATGAAGAGATAAATATATATAGGGAAATATTACTCTCCTTTTACATAAGGTAACTTATTTCATTTTCTCCCACTTCGATTTTCGCATCCCACCTTTTTATTCTTTTTTTTTTTTTTTTTTGTAATGGCGGGACCCACCCATTTTCTCTCTACAACATAAGATAACTATCTTATGTGAAAGAAGATTAATAAAACCCATATATATATATATATATATATATATATATATATATATATATATATAAATCCTTATCTCAAGCAATCAAGATCAGAAGTTTGGGAGTAAAGATACCAAAAGTAAGTTTTTTTATAACGGTGTGGTCATAGAGAACACTGAGAGTGGTCATGGAGAACACGGGAAGGAGGCCAACGCTGCCACGATAGAGGAGGATGATTTGCTTCATAGAAGTATTAAAAAAATGAAGGATGATGTCATGATGGTCTGTTATGGGGAGGAATCACATAGAAGCCCTGTTGAACCTTTGAAGGAGACTCGTAAGGTTATTTCCTATAAGGATAGCCTTATGCATTTTAATGGCAACTGGGGAGAAAAGGCGAGTGAGGAGGACGATTGGATGTCGAAACTACATCAGGATGATGAGGAGCTGGTAGCAAAGCTTAGAGGAGTGGAGATTGCTGATGATGATCCATTCTTCCCTACATACAGATTCTCAGATGAGGAGTATAAGGAGAACTATAAGCAGTGGCAGAATTCGCTGATTATCAAATTACTGGGAAAGAGATTGGGAGCAACATTTTTTATCAGTAGATTACAGAAGATGTGGGGTCTGACAGGGGCTCATGAGTTTATTGACTTAGAAAATGATTACTACGTGGTGAGGTTCAGGAATGGAAAAGATTATGATCATGTCCTACACGAGGGACCATGGGTGATTGCTGATCACTATGTTACTGTTCAACGTTGGAGGCCATTTTTTGATCCATTCGATGATTCAGTGACGAAGATTGCTATTTGGATTATATTTCCGTGCTTACCCATGGAATTGTATACATCTCAACATCTTTGGAGGATTGCCAGCATGGTTGGACAACCATTGAAAATTGATCATAATTCTATTAAGAATTGTGTCGTGGGAGCTGAAGAAATAACTCAGAGGGGGAAGTTTGCTAGAGTTTGTGTGGAGGTGGATTTGAGAAAGGCTTTCCTTTCAAAATTCAATATTTTTAATCGGGTGTTTCAGGTTGCTTATGAGGGACTTCACCTAATTTTTTTTTTCGTGTGGTTGTTATGGTCATAGGAAGGATACTTGCCCTTCTCTTATCCAAGCTAGTCAAGGTCCGAAGGGTGTGATTGGCCAGGTCCCTCTTTCTTGTGATAAAGGAGTTTCAAGGAGGGGAGTGGAGAAGGATGGTGGCGCATTCGGAAGTGGGATGATAGTCCAAAGACCCGTTCGACGTAGGAAAATTCCAGAGGGTGGTCAGCATCAGGGTAGCTCTCGACCATATGTCTCTAAGAAAGATGACAGACAAGCTGTTATAGCTTTAGGGGCAGCATCCAGGAAGGCGGCCAAGCTGGTGCAAAAATCGCTGGAGGTCAAGTTGGTGCAGAAACCGCCGGAGATGGCAAGGGGCTCCCGTTACGAAATTTTAAATGCTGATTTAAATTCAATCACTGAAATTCAGGAAACGCCTGCAGAGATTATGGGGATGAATGTTTCAAAAGGAAAGGAAGTTATATCTGGGGAAAACGGAAACGTAGTTAATGATAATTATGTGGTTGGAAATGATAACGGTCATTTACTTATTACAGATAATGCCCATAATGGAAATGAGGTTATATCTGAAAAAAACGGAAACGTAGTTAATGATAATTATGTGGTTGGAAATGATAACGGTCATTTAGTTATTACAGATAATGCTGATAATGGAAAGGAGGTTATATCTGGAAAAAACGGAAACGTAATGACAATTATATGGTTGGAAATGATATCAGTCATTTAGTTATTACAGAAAATGCTGACGTAGGATTGGAGTGTCCTAAAGACCAATTTGAAAAAGGAAGCGTATCAGGTGCTAAGATAATAGGTGGGCCTATGAAGAAATCAGAATCTCATTTTAAACATAGCTCTAAACCCAACCCACGGTCCTTGAAGTCAGGAAAGGACATGGAACCAAAGCTCAAACCTAGACTAGGAATTAAAAAAGCTGCTGCCGCGAGTGGGAAAACCAACCCCAAGCAGGACCGCGGTGGGAATGCTTTAAAGTCGATTGGGATGCATCTATCTACCTCTGTTAAACTAGCTGATGGTACTTTGGATCAGCACAACGATGGAGCTCCCAATTTGAAGAAGAAACCGCCATATGCTTTGGAGCTTATGTGTCGGTTTGAGCAAACTCATAAAGACATGTTTCTTCCTGGATCTATTGTCACCATGGGTGGCACCACCGTTCATACTGAACTTAGATAGGTGGTTTCAGGCCATCTTTGAGGACCTTTCTTCATCTGGTTTCTTAATGTTTGTCTGCGTATGGAATGTTAGGGGGGCAGGAAGACGAGGTCTTTGTCCTCTTATTCAGGATATGAGAAGAAAGTTTAGTATAAAGCTGTTGGTCCTACTGGAAACTCGAATTAGTTGTGAAAGAGCGGACCGTGTGATTAAGAAAATGGGTTTTCAAAATCATTACAAAAGATATGCTATGGGTTATTCTGGTGGCATTTGGCTTATGTGGAATAATGAAGATGTCACTGTTCAGGTCATGGACTCTCATCACCAATATATTCATGCTAATCTTCATTGGCGGCATGAGAACAAGAGTGAGCATGTGACTTTTGTGTATGGCAGTCCTAAGCGGATTGAGAGGCGTCTGCTTTGGGAGAGTCTTTGTCAATTGTGCACTAATCCTTCAATTCCTTGGGCTGTTATGGGGGACTTTAATTCATACTTGACAGCGCTTGACAAAATAGGTGGAGAGGAGCCTTGCTGGGGTGCTATTAATGAATTTAATGCTTGTTTGGAGGAATGCAAGTTATCAGATGCAGGTCATAAGGGTCCAAATTTCACTTGGAGGAGGGGTGCACTTCGGGAACGATTAGATAGGTTGTGCACTAATGAGGCTTGGAATGTTGCTTTTCCTGATAGGTTATTGAGCCATCTTCCTTTTTTCTCTTCTGACCATCGGCCTATTCTTCTTTGGGATGGACAACCTTATAGAGCCAAGGATGGAATAAAGACCTTCAGATTCCTTGCTTCCTGGCTTACCAGCGGAGAGTTTGATGGTATTGTGGAACACTGTTGGAAGGAGAACCAGCTCTAGACTCCTGCTTGTCAAAATTTTCAGCAAAGGGCTAGGGACTGGCATAGGAATTCTTTTCTAGTGGAGAATCGTGAAAAAGATAATCTTCATGCTAGGATTCGAGGCATTGATGAGCAGCTGAACTATCATTATCATGGTCCTTTGGAGCAGTTGCAACGGAGCTTGTGGACTAAGCTTAATCTTATTTACCTTGGGGAGGAGCTTAATTGATATCAAAGATCGAGAAGTAATTAGCTTGCTTTTGGTGATAGGAATAATAAATGTTTTCACTCCGTCACAGCCTCCAGACGTCGAAGAAACCGGATTGAGGTCTTGAAAAATGATGATGGTGAGTGGGTTGGAGATGCTGCAGGTATTGTAGATTTAGCAGTAAATTATTATCTGATGCTTTATTATGAGGATGCTGCCCAAAAGCCTATTTTTCCTCTTAGAGGAGCTTTTCCTCGTATAGATATAAATATTCTGGCCAGAATTGATAAGTCCCCAAGCAGGGCGGAGGTGAAGAATGTTGTTGATAACATGAGCCCTTTCAAGGCTCCTGGAGTTGATGGGCTTCATGCGGCTTTTTTCCAATCTCAATGGCATCACATTGGAGATTCATTTGTGAACTTAGTGAATGACATTTTCAGTCGTCCACAAGCAATCCATGATATTAACCAGACTTTGATTTGCTTAATTCCGAAGGTAGATAATCCGGAAACAATTTTGCAATTCAGACCAATAAGTCTTTGCAATGTTGTTTACAAGATTATTACTAAGATCTTAGCGAACAGAATACGAGAGCATATGCCTCAAATTGTGATGCCTAATCAATGCAGTTTTGTGAAAGGGCGGCATAGTGCAGATAATATTATCATCACTCAGGAAATTATCCATTCTATGAGAAGGAAGAAGGGGATCAGGGTTGGATGGCTGTGAAGCTTGAACTTGAAAAGGCTTATGACAGAATCAGTTGGAAGTTCCTTGAAGATATTTTGAGAGATATTGAGTTGCCTGAGAAGCTCATATCACTAATAATGAGTTGTGTCTCTACTTTCATTATGAATATGCTATGGAACGGTGTTACAAAAAAAGAGTTTACACCATCTAGGGGGCTTCAACAAGGGGACCCATTATCTCCATATCTCTTTGTCTTGTGTATAGAAAGAATTGCGGAGATGATTAAGTTAGCAGTGGATCAGAATGTTTGGAAGCCAGTGTACCTAAAGAGGACTTGCCCTCCCATATCTCATTTGTTTTTTGCTGATGATCTTCTTCTATCTGCAGAGGCTTTTATTGATCAGGCCAATATCATAACCCGGATTCTAGATTGTTTTTGTGCTTTTTCTGGGCAAAAAATCAGTCATGAAGAAATACGTGTTTACTTCTCCAAGAATGTAAATCATGTTAGAGCTAAGGAGGTGTGTGATGTGCTGGGTTTTAATGAAACTGCTGACTTGGGGAGATATCTTGGCGTCCCTATTCATCATCACCGTGTTGGAAGAAATGCTTTCAACTATGTGCTTGATAGGGTGAGGAAAAGATTGTCTAACTGGTCCCAATTGTCTTTGTCTTTGGCTGGTAGGGTGACTCTTGCAAAAGCTGTTATTACAACCATCCCCATGTACGCCATGCAAACAAATCTTTTTCCGGTGTCCACTTGTGAGGAGATTGACAAGATAACTAGAAACTTTGTTTGGGGTTCTTCTACAGAAAATAAAAAGCCTCATCTGGTTGCCTGGAGCCGTGTTTGTCAGCCTAAGGAGCTTGGGGTTGAGAAATATGCGTGATACTAATAAAGCCTTCCTTATGAAAACTGGACATGGCTTATTAATGCATAAAGAATCTCTTTGGGTTAGGGTGCTTCGGTCTAAGTATAGTATGGGAGATAGCTTGATTCCTGTGATTCCAAAGCCGCAACAAACTTCTAACATATGGAAGGGGATTGTAAAGGTGTGGGGAAACATTGTAGATCTTTCTTCAATTCATATAGGAAATGGGAAGCAGGTTAAATTCTGGTCTGATTGTTGGGTTCCTGGTTTTGGTCCGCTTGAGGAGTTGGCTAATAGACCGATTAGTCAAGAAGAAAGTAACCTTATGGTAGCTAGTTTTGTGTCCCCAGGAGGAGGTTGGAATTGGGATACTTTTGCGCACTTACTTCCTTTGGAGGTTAACCATCGAATTGCTGATATTATGGTCTCAGATTCTATTGATCATGATGATAGAGTTATATGGAATGAGACAGATGACAGTTGTTTTTCTGTTAAGAGTGCTTATGATTCTCTCTCAAACTCTCAAGTTGATAATCATGGGCAGCAGTGGAGTAGAGTCTGGAGATGGGATGAACCTCCTCGTATCAAGAATTTTCTTTGGTTGATGATGTGTAATAGATTAATGACAAATGCTATGAGAGTTGATAGGCATATGGCTGATTCTGACATATGTCCTCGGTGTAAGATGCATCGTGAAGATGTGTTGCATGCAATTAGGGATTGTCCTATGGTGTTGCAGATTTGGAAAGCATTTTTTCATACTCAACAATGGGGCAATTTTTTATCTTCTGATCTGTTTCAATGGTTGTCATGGAATCTTTCTGGTAATGCAGGTTGTTTGAATGACTATGAGTGGCCTTTGGTGTTTGGGGTCGTTGCTTGGCATATTTGGAAGGACCGTATCCTTTTTGTTTTTCAAGACAAGAAGGTTTCTGTTGTTGTCATCATTTCCAAGGTGCGGTGCTATGTACATAGTGTTGTTGATTCTAAGTTAGTCTTGCTTAATGGGGGGCTAAGTTCCTTTCGGGTTCCTAAGCGTACGATAATGTGGGCTTTAACCACTTAATTAATTAAAAGTCAAGTCCAGCCCAATAAAGAAAGCTAGGGTTCCCAATTCAATATGTTCAGCAGTCTTTTGAATGTGCATGAATAGCGTTTTGAAGACAAGGGAGTATGAAAATCAGTCACTATAAGAGAAAATAGAGAGAGAGCCATTTCAGAAACTTCACAAAAGAATTGAAGAAGGAGTAATCTTTGACCATTCTACGATATGTCTTTCATCTACCAGTCGGTCCAGCTGAGATTCTGTTAGTAGCATCACCAGAAATTCGAAACCAACACTACTATGTGTGTACGATTCTACTGCAGGAAACAATCTTGAGAGAATTTTTTCTTCTTCTTAATTCACTGTTGGATCGTGCTGAAATAATTATACTTCATATCTAACGATCAGTTTGTCGATTGGAGCTCACACACACACACACACATATATAACTTTGAATATCTAAAGTGAAACAGAGGATGTCAGTATTCCTACTCTATTTTGGGCAGTAAGATTCCAAGGGGAATATAAATTTTTTTTTTTGGTGAAAGGGGAATATCTTTTTGCTCAACCATTTGATTGTCCTCAATATTAGTTAGTATCCTCCTATCTACTTAATTAATCTGGCTGTTGTGATTTTAGAGTTATTACTTTTGGTAGTTGGAATACATATTAGTTAGTGTCCTCCTATCTTTAAGATAATAGGGGAGGGAACAATCAAAGCAGAGTATTATAAATAATTGAATATAAAACTAATAATATAAACAAGAAAAAGGTAATTAAAAGAAAAAAGAAACAATTACGTAACTTTATCGTAAAAAAAACTTAATAATTAAAATTTAAAAATGTGATGATCAGTACTATTAATGAAAAAAGATATGAATAATATTATTATTTTTTGCCAATATTTTAAAATAAACGGATCCTTCTCCTTATTGTGATTTGTAAAAATTTGTAAAAATAGTTATAATTAAAAATAAAGCCGTGTTTTATACACAAAAAGTATGTTAATAAATATTGGAAATAAATTAATTATTTTGGAATATTTTAATTAAATGAAATTTCAATTATTATTATACGTTAAAGAAATTATAATTAAAAATTTACATAAAAACCCGAAGTATGGTAAAAGTGAAAATAAAAAAAATTAATTATTAGAATGTAAAGATATATGGAAGCAGGATTCGAACCCTTCCCTCAAAAGTGCTTTTGATTTTTATAAACCAATTTTTCTAGTGGAACATTGTAATAAAATATTACATTCTTATTATTTTATTTGTACCTTTAGTTATCTCTTCCAAATTTTTATAGAATTCCCCTCCCCCTCTTAGGGTTTCAGTTTCCCTCTCTTTCTCAAAGTCGACTATTGTTTCCCTCTCTTTCGTGCGCCTACCTTTTTCTCACAACCTCCCCCTCTGTTGGTCTGTTCCCTCTCTCTAGCGTGGCCTACTATTGTTGTATTATGAGAGGAGCTTGGACTTGAGCATTGCTAGCCGCCGTGAATCGCCCTACACCAGCTGTACTCAATGCCTCCCACGGTTCGACCTTTTGGCTCATCCATTGTAGAAAGCTGCACTGTGCGCCTAAACCACTAACTGGAACTAGAAAGCTGCAGTGTGCACCTGAACCTAAACCCTACCGTCGTCACACCTAAACCCTGGCTCTTAATCCAAAGAAATATCGAAACGATAGCGCACGGAATCGAGGGTTTCATTTCTCCTTGCATATATCCTTTACACCGAATTGAAGCGTCTCAACTCTCGTCCAAGACTCCAAGTTTTTTCAGGTTCCACGCCTTTACCTATTTATTTTTTCAATTCTTTCTGTTTTACTCAATAATAATAATAATAATGTTAGAAATTTTGTTTGCTCATATGCATAGGGAACTAACTAATTAATTAATTACTGAGAAGGAAAAATTATTATATATAGATAGAAATAAACATTTGGATCCTTTGTGATGGTAGCAATCGATTTGCTTTGTTAACTTGCTTAAATAATAATGCATGCTTACCAGTAAGTATAAACCTTATCAAAAGTTTCACAACCTAACCAGTTTAGAGCTTTTAACACTGTTCCTTATTCCTTAGGTGTGTAGTTTTCAACCAGTTCAGAGCTTTTATTGTATAAGTTTTTTATAGATGTGGTGTTAGATGTTGGCCCTGAATTAGTTGTTCAGATTGTGACTAGTAATGATACAAATTATGTTGCTTATGGGAGGTTATTGGAGGCTGAGTTTCCTACTATTTTTTTGGTCTCTTTGTGCTGCTCATTGTATAAATTTGATGTTACAAGACTTTGAAAAGTCAGAAGAAGTAAGTATTGTTGTGTCTCATGCTGCCATAATTACCAAATACATCTATAATCATTGTCATCCATTGCATTTGATGAGAAAATATACAAGTGGAAGGGAAATACTTTGTCCACCTCCGACTCGCTTTGCCACTAATTTTATTGCCTTACAAAACATATTGGCTCAAAAGGATGCATTAAGGGCTATGGTAACTTCTAGAGATTGGACAAGCTTAGCTTATTCTAAAGAGGCCAAGGCAAAAAAATTTGTGGAACAAGTTTTAGATTCTAATTTTTGGAAACAATGTGCTGATATTGTGAAGCTTACTGAGCCACTTATTCGTGTGTTGCGTATTGTTGATAGTGAAGACAAACCCGCCATGGGTTTTTTTATCAAGCTATATTTAAAAGAAGAAGGTGAAGCCTTACTTGACCATCTTAGATAGTCGCTGGGATTCACAGCTTCGCAAAAATCCTCATGTCGCTGTTATTGGTTGAATCCATGTTGTCGTTTCAATAATGAAGAATTTGAAAAACATCAATTCACAACATCTGGCCTTTTGGATGTCATTGAGAGATATGCTTATGGGAATCCTGATTTAAAAATGCTGAGTTAGATTTTGGAAGGCAATATGCTAAACGTGAACGGAATACTGTGATGCCAGGTGAAATTTATGGTTTATATCTTTCTTTTTTGATGAGCACTAATTGTTATTATTGTTGAATAATATTAATGCTAATTTACCATATGCAATATTCTAGATCAATGGTGGGAATCTTATGGATGTGGTGCACCAAATTTGCAAAAATTGGCTATTCGTGTTTTAAGTCAAACTTGTAGTGCTTCGGGTTGTGAAAGCAATAGGAGCACATTTGAACACATTAATTCGAATAAGAGAAATAGATTAGAGCATTAAAAGCTTAATGATCTTGTCTATGTTCGTTATAACTTGAGGATGGAACAAAGGTATTATTGAGTTTTTGTTATATATAATTATTTCTCCAAGTATTTTCTAATTTTGAAAATTGGACAATTTAATAAACGTAGGAGTCGATTGAAGCATCAAAATTATGATCCAATAAATTTGGAAACATTTGAGGAACACTCTAATTGGGTACTGGAGGAATCACCACCATACTTAACAGTTGAAGAAATGGAAGCTTTACGGACGGAGCTTGCACATATGTCCATTCATCCAACTCTAGATGAAGCAGGTGTGTTTACTTATTGTTTTATGATTATTTGATTGTTTGACTACTTCATGTTAATAACTAACATACATGAAAATTTGGCATTTGTTTTACATCAACTAAATTTGGATGATGATGATGATGAGGCACAAGACAACACCATGGAAAGTGCAAATAAAACCGAAGGCAATAAAGAAGGAGAGCATGAATTAATTGACACAACTTTCCCTCCGTGGGCATAATTGTATGTTCTTGTGCTAGCAATTTGATCTGTTTGTTTTCTCTTGAAAGTGACAAAAGCTATTGTTGTAGACTTGTGATGGATATTAAATGTTTAAGGACAGGACAAATATTATATGTTTGTTTGATCTTTTGTGGGAAAATGTTGTGTGATTTATTGCTTTTCAAATTAGAATATTTGAAATTGGTATAATATTTTACAGGTATTTGAGTGTGTTAATAGTTTCTTTTTAATAAAAATTACAGATTTGTATATACTTATCGGGTCATGCGGTTGAACCAGTGACCCACCAGTTGAACCAGTGATCCGGTACCTCGACCGAGTCGATGACCGGGCCGAGTTTAATAACATTGGTTTCACCTCACAACTACGCACAAAAAAACCATAGCCTTTTTACTTTCACACCAACCCCCCCTACTCTCAGCAATCGTCGTGCATTGTGATCCAAAACTACCTATGAATGTTTTCTCCATAGACCCTATTAGCCCCAAATATCCAACATCAATACTTAATCCACCAAGCTCAAACAACAAGCAATAATGCAAACACAACTTAAAAATGTAGTGAACTAAATCATGAGACTTTACTTGCAGCCTATATAATTATACAAATCCCAGACATATGAGATGAAAAAAACATAAATGAACAATAGGACCAAATGAACAATCCAAATCCAAATAACATCTTTTGTCTAAAAGAACTAAAAGTGATCACTGACAACTATCATATACAAATGAAAATTCCACTTCGAAAATTATTCTTGAAGGAAGAAGAATTAAAGTTTGTAATTGTTCTCTTTAAACCATTGAACAAAATCATCGATGATCTCCGGCCTGACTTCACTGGATGCATCATAACTTTGAAGATTTTGAAATCTAACCTGCATTAGCAACAAAATGTCAAATATTTTTTGGGTTATACAAGTATTATGTTACAACAATTGTTAATAAATTTCCAGCTGAAACAAAAGTGAAGAGAGAGAAAGTGATAGAAGAAAAGAAAAGAAAAAAATTGTGGAGCCCACGTTTTCGTTGTTTGTGCAGGAAAGTAATTTGTTTTCCAGTTACATGATATTAGTATTACCCATATTTTTTAGCATGGAACTTGTCAAAATGAAGTATGCCTACTTTTATCAATTATGCATGTTTACAATTATATACAAACAACATAATGCAAATGATGGACTTAAATCTTAATAGAAAAGAACACATCTACAAATGGCTATTATTGCTTGTTGAGAATGGTATGGAGGAGTCCAAAACCAATGGATCAAATGACAAACCACAATAAATGAGTTAATATCACATCCCAACCAAAAACTTTAAGACTATATGTTTATGGATCTTTTATACTTATATGGTCTTTACTTGATTTATGTCTAACCAGAGCGGGATTTCATTACTATTTAGACTTGAATATTTCCAACACTGTGATTCGAAGGGAGAAAACACCAAGCAAACTTAGTTAACAAACCAACTTAATGCTTGATAACCATTTCAAATTTCTCGAGATTCCAATTAACCCGGGAAAATAAATTCGAGCAAAAGTGAAAAGAATAAAAATAATAAGACAAATTGCACGGACCATAAAACTTGCATGGCAATGTAAGAAAAGAACAACATCACTACCTCTTTAAAGAAAGGAAAGAAACCAGACCAATGATATTCGTTGAAAGAGTCATAGTCTCTCTGAACCTGTCAAATAATCAATTCAACCTTAAGAAAATAACTCATGTAAAAAAAGTCAAGAAATCAAAGGTCTTTTCTATTAGCAACTATCGCCTAAACAAGAGTAATATGCATAATACACAAGTTATAATCAGGGGAAAAACTCTTAGTAATATGCATAATACACAAGTTATAATTGACCACAATGGGAAAACTCTTTAAATAACATGAGGTAAAATAAAAAGAAACTTGTTTTCATTTTAGAGTCAATAAAACCCCCACAATATATCTTTGGCGTTTTTAGAAAAAATTTATATCTATTTCGTTTAATTTTTTTTGAATAGTTTGTTGTTGTTATTGGGAGATACAACTTTGTGTATGTTAAGAGATATTTTCGCTTCAAACCCTAACACTGACTTTGTTAAGCGACAAGTTTCTAACCCCTTCTTCTTATTCTATCTCATCAGCGTATTTCCTCGATCCGAATCATGACATTTGTGGTGAGCTTCATCTACTAAGCATATCTCCTAAGATGCATCACCAAATCTGCACTAAGCCATTTTCCACTAACAACATCTTCTTCGCTCTATTTCAAGTGTGAATTAAATTTGCATTTGAGGATTTTTTTTTCTTTGTAATTTATATTTAACATGATTGAAAAATGCCAGAAATTGCAACAAAAAGAAAATTTTGGGCCAGAAATTGCAACATTTGTGGGGGTTTGGAACCTTCAAAAAATACTTCACACTTAAAACCCTGGGGTTTGGGGGAACCTCCACAAATATATGTTGTGGGGGTCAAAGACCTCCACTATTTGCAAATATAACCTCCACAAATAACATGATTTTTTGTAGTGTTGCGTGAGAGTATATGTTAGAGAATAATATAAATTATTAAAAAAGTCATCATCTAACACCATAAAATTTTGGGTTAAATTCATTATTCACAAAACGCCGAAGGATGCACATAACTATGCATCTTAGATGATGATGCAAAAAGGCTAGAGTGCCATATATGAGAAAAACAAGTTAAGAAACAAGATATGAACGATTACCCGCCTTTAGATACTCAGTTACTAACTCGACCTGAATAGGGAATGCGGGTCCTAGAACAACATTTAGCAGCTGACAAACAGATTTAATATCTACTCGTTGATCTTCTGAAAGTATTTTGTAACATTTAAAAGAGATCATGAGCAAGAGCATAAAAGCAACAAATCTGAATCATAATTGAAATAAAAGACCATCAATACCACGCTTACCATTTAGGTTGTATTGAAATGCATAGATATAAAAATTCTCAAAGAACTCTGGTGCCACCATAGCATCAAAATACTCCGTCACGGACATCTACGTGCACATCTAATAGTTAATCTCAAGCATTAATTCAAGAAAAATTCACTAACTAATTTATAACAAAACTAAATACCTCTCTCTTCAGTACATCAAGTACTTTTCTTAATTCTATGATTGTCTTAGCTCCTAAACCTTTAAGGCCTCTTCGCCATTCATCCTATGAAGGCCAAAAGAAAATGTGGTTATCATAAAAGTTGCTTCTAGCTAGATCCATGTGAAACTCATAAAAATTGGGCTAAACAAAAACTTAAAATTGAAAAGAAGTTTATCTGTCGTCAGTTACACTAATATTTTAAAATAATAAAATGTTCATATGTTTTACAAAAGAAATTAAAACAAAAAAATAAAATTACGAAAATGTCACTTGAATATAAATTGCCTAAAACTCATCAAACTATTTTGAACTGCAAAATAATGATACACGTACGAACTATTTTAACTAATTCTATGTGGATTAAAATGAAGTACAAACAACCAAGTTTTGTTACTAAATGAAAGAAAATGCCACTTTACTCTCCTCAAAAGTTGTACTCTTCTTTAAATTACAATGCACTAACATTCTTTTATACAAAAAATTAGGTAAAGTAATTAGAGAAACTAATTAATCCTAATAAAATATGCAATCTTAGCAAACAACTATTATTGCTTCCTCAATTAGAGGACTATTTGATTCTACTTTATTTTTTTTTAAGAGTAAATACCCTTTTGCATCCTTGACAAAAGACACGATTCCTATTTTAGTCTCTTACAAAAAAAAAAAAAAATACTCTCAAGGTTTTTAAGAAATTCAAAGTGGATCCATTTAGTTGAAATCGTGGTCCTCACAAATTCAAAAAGACCCACATTAATCCCTCAAAAGGACTAAAATGGGTCCATTTTGAATTTTTTAGAGACCTCGAGACTAATTTTTTTTTATAAGGAACTAAAGTGGGGACCATATTTTTTGTTAGAGACCCAAAAGGGTATTTACTCTTTTTTTAAAGATCAAGAATACACAAAAGATTTCGTAAGATATTTTACCAGGTTTCATAAAGTGCATGAAGCCATGCACATAGATGTGAGCGTGTCCAATGAACTGATAATGATGAATTAATAATGCATGCATTTTTGTAAAATAATTAAAAAAATATATATAAAGACAATGCTTTAGTCTACCTACCTTAGTAAAAACATCCCGATTTTTAGCTTTCATTTTCCTGATATACGATCATATAATTGTAAAGGTTAAAAGATAAATTAGATGTATGCCGAGAAAAATATAATAATAATAATAATAATAATAATAATAATAATAATAATAATAGGGAAAAATGTTTATCCTTTTAAATGACACAACTTATATCCTTTCATTCTCACAAAGAGGTGGGACCCACACCTTTATTTTTTTTGTCAACTCTCTCCTCCTTTATCTATCTCTTTCTCTCTCTTAAAATAATACATTACATCATTTAAAATGACATAACATTACATCCTTTAAAATGACACACACTTTACCCATAATAATAATGGGTTTTATAAGAATTATGTTGTAGGAAAAGTGATTGTGTAATGTTATAGAGATTCGTTTTGCGTGCCTTAATTTTTATTTATTTTTTTATTTTAAAAAGTGTGGGCCCCATAAAATATTGTGTGTATAGGAAATTTTGTTGTGTCATGTTAAATGACAAAACAAAAATCAAAAATAATAATAATAATAATAATAATAAGTTAGATAGAGGTAAAGCAGAACAAAGTTCACAATATGATGCGTACCAAGCAAGAATGAGTATTCTAACATCTGCACGGTTCACCTCTAAATCTTCACAAAGAGCTTCAATCCCTTTTGACCTGACCAACCAAATAAAAGAAAATATAAAGAATTGCATTAAGTCACATTAATTTTATTATTGATGCACAACCATCCAATCTAAGCAAATATATGTATAATAAAATATTACATATTTTTCAGTATTCAATACATCATACATTCAAAGACAAGTTTCATGAGTAAACTAAGCAAATGATACGTGTTGATACCATTTATGTTATTTTAACACAATGGAGGCAAGAAACAAACACTATATATTTTTATTAAAAAAAAAAAAACACTATATATATAGAAAGAGCAAGTTCTGGACCTCAACATGCATCTCATGTGATTTTCTAAAGTTCATTCCATAAACAGATAATTCATTTTATGGATAACATTGATGATGCATCAACTCATAACATTTTATGGTTAGCAAATAGGCACTATTCCAATAAAAAATTGAATATGACTTGACAACATAATTTGCAGAATTCTCAATTCAAAACTATATCACACAATATAATAAGGGCTAATATTTTCTCATGTTACGTAAGAGAATATTTTTCTCCTATATACACACAAACTATATCATACAATATAATAAGGACTAATATTTTCTCATGTTACTTTTGTGTGTATTAGAGATTTTTTCTCTCATGCGACATATGAGAGTCTGTTTCCCCATATAATAAAGGGTTTTATAATTCTCATTTAACATGAAAATTCAATTTTTCCTACACACCCTTCAATTTTTGTGCTGATATGATTCCCACATATAATTTTTTCTAACACATGGGTCCCACATATTTTTTATCTCTACAACATGAAATTTGAATTCTCACTCAACATGAAAATTATAAAACCCTATAATAAATGCATTTATAGAGTCAAACAGGATGGTAAATTATTTCAACATGTGCATACTTACTCAATCATGCCCGATGTTTCATTTGTGTATGTGTCGAATAGGCCATCAATTGGATCGAATTCTTTTGCTTCCATTTGCTCTGTTAATCAATCACATTATCCAAACTTAATGATTCAGTACAATATACATTTGGAACATTGAAGCATACTTTAAAAAATAAAATAAAAAAATTCATGGCGTAGTATTTTAATTTTATATACAATATTCCCAACCTCTACCACAAAGCACTCATTAAGCAAAAAAGATAGTGCACGGTACGAGTACCCTCGTAGAATATATTCAGCGATGCATATTCTTGATCTTAAAGCCACCATGACATGGTTCCAGTGGCGGACCCAGAAAATTGTATTTGTGTGTGCATATTTAGTGATGGATTCAGGACTGAGTCCCAAATTTTTTTTTTAATAAAGATTTTAAACGCATTAAAAAATAAAAAATAAAAAAAAGCCTTCAACTTAACATAAATCATATGTAAACATGTGCACTATAAATCATCAAATGTCCTAAATCATTAGTTTCAACACAAAAAAATAAAATAAAATAAAAATTAATGCCTACAATTGCAGACATGGAAACATATGTAGGTCCGCAGTTGCATGGTTCATATGAATATTTAATCCTGAAAAATCTTTTAACTGTGTTACAACTTCAGCTCTCTTTTTTTTTTTTTTTTTAGTATCTCTTTATCCACCAACAATCTACACAAACTGTTTGGTTTCCAAGAAAACAGAGGAAAACCCAATCTCCAAGTAACGACTTAAATTTCAAACTTCACCTATCAATTCATAATTAATTAAATACATACAAGGAATTTTTTTTTAAAAAAAAAAGAAAAAAAGATGAGAGGTCTATATTTATTTTCTGCGATGGAAATTTTGTTGGTGTGTTAGTGTTTTGGCGGGAAACAATCAGAGAAAAAGAAGAACAAATTGAAAAAAGTACCAGAACAATGGACGAAAGATTTGATTGATCTCTGAGGTATACTCTTGCGGCGAGGCATATAATCTTGGCAAGTGGACAGAAAATTGCTACAACTACAAGAAAGTGTATTGGATTAAAAAGATTGAAATGTAAGTGCTACAATTATAATATATATGCATTACATCTAATCTTATGGCATGCCGTATTTAAAGCATTAATACACTCTTTAATGCCAGAAGCACTCTTCTATTCAATCCTCATATCATGCAAAATTAAATCATGGGTTTTTTTTTGGGGTAATTTTGTAATAAAATTAGTTAAATACTTTAAACAAATTTTTGTTGTGTGCTTCTATTAAATGTGATAAACCCTATGTCTGAACATTTCACTACCAGAAAAAGTAATACCATTGATGGAACATTTCCGTTAACTTTCACACAATTTTCGTGGGAAAGAGGTTAAGCGACAGAATTGTTGACGGAAGTTACTCCATCTCTGATTATGTAGTCGGAATTGTTTTTTTTTTTTTTTTTGACGGACCAAACTAGTGAATAACGCACAGAATGAAAAATTATTTTTGTTAAACAAAATAATGAAAATGGAATGTTGAGATAAGTATCACAATTCTAAAATATGAGAAGATCTAATATAGAAGATTGGTTAAAGATCATGTGCTCTCCACCATGGTATAACAATGCTATTATTCATAACTACGTATCACTATCAAAATAGGTCAGCCAATTCCATTAGACCCTAGCACATTCGGGTTAGGGTAAAAAATTCCACTAGAAATGACCCTCAATAATAAAGGCCCATATGGTGTTAAGGGACGCGTACCCTTATTGAAAGACCTCAGAACTTTATTGATTGATTGCATGCATTACACATACCCATTGTGGGGTATTTAACTACTGAATCAGTTAGCCAACGTGGCACAACAACCTTGCTCAATGTGAGCACTATTACACGTATACAACTCTTAGTAACTAACTATATTACAAGTATGTATCCCACTACATTCATAGTACATGATCTAAAGCCCACGATGGGTACCCCTTAACCCTTTTACTCGTCTCTTTAACTACTTCATCTGTAACATCTGCTCCCCCTTTAAGAGACACCTTGTCCTCAAGGTGTAAAGTTGGGTAAGCTTGTCGAAGATCTGTTGCATTCTCCCAGGTGGCATCCTCAGGTACAATTGCTGACCATTGAACCAGAAATTGGAGCACTTGCTTATCACTCTGCTGGACATGTCTGGAAGATAGGAAGGCTACAGGTTCTTGGAGGGGTTGTTGTGGAAGCTGGTCATAGGTAAGGGCTCATGACTAATATCTTGTGATCCATGAAATGGTTTCAAGGAAGAAACGTTAAATGTGGGCTGAATCAAGCTTCCAGGTGGAAATGTGATCCGATAAGCTACTGGACTTATTACTTTTTCTATGCAATAAGGGCCAAAGTAACGTTTGGCCAGCTTGTGGTTGGAACGTCTCACAACCGACACCTGCCTATACGGTTGCAGCTTGATCAAAACCTTGTCACCAACTTGAAAGGTGTGATCCTGTCTGTGTCTATCAGCTTGTAATTTCATCCTGTGTTGAGCTCGTTGCAATTGGAGCTTGAGATAAGCTAACAACTGATCTCGATGTTGTAACATCATATCAACTGCCTTTGTTGAAACCGAAGAAGTGCTACATGGTGGAATCAAAACTGGAATCTTGCCATAAACTGCTTGAAAGGGAGACATGTTAATGGCAGAATGAATGGCCGTGTTGTAATGAAGCTCGGCCCAACACAAATACTGGAACCAGCTATTATTCTGATCAAAACAAAAAGCACGCAAATATTGTTCAAGATACCTATTGGCAACCTCAGATTGGCCATCGGATTATGGATGGTAAGCTAAAGAAGCATTCAATTTCGTGCCACTCAACTGAAAAAGTTGCTGCCATAATTTGCTCATAAAAATGGGATCACGATCTGAAACCAAAGATTTTGGGAAACCATGATGTTTCACTACCATGTCACAAAACAAATTTGCTACCATAACCGCAGTATAAGCTGTAGGTAAAGGACCAAATTGGCCATATTTGGACAACCTATCCACAACTACCAATATAGTTGTATAGCCATTTGATTTTGAAAGTGCATTAATAAAATCCAGGGTCAAATCATCAAAAATAGCTTGAGGAATGGGCAATGGTTGTAATAAACCAAAGGGTACCTAAGTAGAATGCTTGATGTGTTGACAAACAGTACATTCCTTGACAAATCTTTTAACATCCTGCCTCATATTCTTCCACATAAAGGAGGCAGATAAACGCAAAAAGGTTCTTTGGACTCCAGCATGACCATCTATTGGAGTAGCATGAGCTTCTGTCATCAGCAAGGGCTTTAAAGCTGAATTAGAGCTCAAAAAAATCTATTCCTGTGGAAAAGCATGCCATCCTTTCTTAAAAAATCACTATGCAAAACTGTGCCATTATCCATATTTTTGTGAATGGTTAACAATTCTGGATCTGTCCTGTTATCCTCTTTAACTTGCAACCACACATCCAACAATGGTGCATAATGCAAGGCATGACAAACAACTTCTTCTTCATCAGGAAATCACCTTGAAAGACCACCAGCTACAATATTGGAAATGCCAGATTTGTATTCAATGGTGAAATTGTGTCCCATCAATTTGGAAATGTACCTTTGCTGGTCTACTGTTTGAATAATTTGATTCAAAAGTTCCCTCAAGCTTTGATAATCAGCCTTATCACAAAGTGAGAACCCAAAAGGTAGTGCCTCCAGCGTTTAATAACTTCAGTAATAGCATACAATTCTCTGACATATGCCGAGGAAGCAGCCAATCTAGGACCAAACTTCTTACTGAAATAAGACACTGGTCTCCCTTTTTGCAATAACACAGCACCAGCTCCTAACTGGGAAGCATCAAATTCCACTGTGAATGAAGATGAAAAATCCGGTAATTGTAGCACTGGTGTGGTAGACATAGCCTGCTTCAATGCTAAAAAAGCAACAAAAGCTTCTTTATTCTAAGAGAACTTGGATTGTTTGAGTAGTTCTATTAAGGGATGGGCCAAGGAAGCATATCCTTTAACAAACCTTCTATAATAGCCTGTTAAACCAAGGAATGCTCTCAACTGCTTAATAGATTATGGTGTGGGCCGATCAACCATAGCTTCTATTTTCTTCTTGTCAGCTTTGACTCCATCCACAGTCACAACATGGCCAAGATAAGAGATTTCAGTAACCCCAAACTCACACTTGATGAGTTTCACAAAAATTTGCATTCACTAACAAACAAGTCAATGCTGTATCGAGGTGATGAACATGATCCTCTAAAGAAGAACTATAAATCAGCACATCATCGAAGAAAACAACTACAAATTTCCTAAAAAATGGTTTAAAAATTCTGTTCATTGCCGCTTGAAATGTAGCCGGGGCATTGGTCAATCCAAATGGCATCACTTTGAATTCATAATGGCCCTCATGAGTTCTAAAGGCTATTTTAGGAATATCCTCAATCTTCATCCTAATTTGATGATAGTTGTTGGGTGGTTTGCTGATGGTGGAATGATGCTGTAAGAACCCGCACCGCTAATTAAGGTAATTAGTAAGTTAATTATGATAATTAGGAAATAATTCCATAATTGACCCTAATAATTATTAATGGGCTTAGATAATTATATTGAGTGAGTAAAAATGCTGAAAGTCGCTTTTCGGAAGAAAAGTGCAGATACCGGTTCTGCTACTCGGTATAAATGCGTACCGGAAAAGTATCCCGGAAAATTATAACGAATGCATGATAATTACTAGAATATTATGTAGGACTTGTAAAACAAGTTTCAGGTCAAAATAACGTAATCTGATGCCAGAACTGATACTGGCTATGAAAAAGCGCGTACCGGAAAGGTGCTCCGAAAAATAAAATAAAAATATGAAAAATCTTAGAAAAATGTCTAGGTCTAGATTCCAAAGTTTGGGATCAAGATCTTTTACTTTGCTATTAAGGCTAATACTGCGCGTTATGTGGCCTTGTGCCTATAAATAGACACACTAAGGCACAAAACCCTAGGTGCCTCATTTCCTACGTGAATTTCCTCTGAGTTTGGAGCCACCTTGCTGACTTGGTGCCTTCCTCACTCCCCTTCTTCATTCTTGAACCTTGAGGCCTTCCTCCTTCACTCCTCTTCTCCTAAACACTTGATAGCATGCAAGGTGAGGTAGTGTGAGTGTGAACTTCTGAGTTTCCAGCCTCTGTGTGTTGGTGAGGTTGCTGGCCTTGGGTGGTTTGAGGGTTGGAAGCCATAGTTGTGGCATTTTGAGGTCCAAGTAGTGATCTTTGTGTAGAAAGAACCAACCTTGTGAAGGCATTTTCGTTTGGTGTTAAGTCAGGACCTTGGGAGCTGGTTGTGAGCTCCAAGAACACCTCCATTTTCTGTTTTTGAGCTTTGGTAAGTTATACCAACTATGATCATGGGTTTAAATGCTTAAAAATGGAACCTTGATGCATGTATTGAGCTAAGTTAATAACTTAAGGGTGGGGTAGGTTAAACACACCTAGAAATGCATGTTTAAGTGCCTTTAATCGGTTAAAAAGTTGAACCTATGGATTGGATATTCACGAAATGCAGAAAATGCATTATGTCGTGAGATATCCGGATATTGTCGGGCAGATATCCGGATATCAGTATCTGGATATGATATCCGGATATCCATATCCGGATATGGGGACAGCAACGAACCTGTTTCGATAAAAATTCGATATCTTGAGCTACAGAGCTCCAAATCGAGTGCCGTTTGGACCTATGTGTAGCTAACACATAAGGCTATAACCCTGTAAAATTTCGTAGCCATTGGATAAGTGGTTTGATCTCAGTGTTACTTTAAAGTCGCGTCTTGGTTGCTGGAAATTCAGTTGGCAGCAGTCACTTTGCGAAAATCATAACCGGAGTTATACAACTCCGATTGAGGCATAAAGTATATCGTTGGAAACCTCAAGATGTCTAGTTTAACATTGTAAATATTAGAATATTAATATTGATATAATTATTGGTCTAAAACAGATTGTGATTCTGCTGTGTTTGGACTTTGAGTTTGTGCGGACTCTTGGCTTGGATAGCTAGCTTGCAAGGTAAGCTTTCGTGTCCTCGGTTTAGCCATTTTGATGTTCCACCATGTCCCATGGGGATGGGTTTATGCATGCTGTGTTACATGCTTTGATTATTTTGGAAATGCTGTTGAGCTGTTTATATGTAATGAGCTATTATGATATGCATGTGGTGTCCACCTAGACGGCAATCCTGAGTATGTAGTACATACAAGATGGAGAAGCATGTGGGTGAGGTGCAGGTAGTATCCATGTACTCATGTAGGCATAGACGTATTCCTACATTTCTCTGGCCAGTAGATTTGAAAGCACACATGACATGATTAATTGCTGCATCGCATGATTTTAGAACTTATACTGTAATACTGTTTTTGAACTTATATTACACATGTAAGTGAGCTTGGGGTGGAGACTCCTTGAGGACCCCTTGTCTTACTGAGATTTCTTGTTAGAGATCTCACCCCACGTTTGGGGACGCTTATTTCAGGATCAGGTAATGTTGAGGGCTCAGGTGGCAGGAGGCCAGAGCTGAGCTGATAATTATGCTGACGTGCTGGTTGTGGATTGCTTTTTATTTGACTGCTGTTATGTTTTCTGCTTTATTTATGTTAAGTTTATGTTGAGACTATTTGTGGGCATTGTTGCCTTATTTGGTGAGCATGAGGTTTGTCCATGCCACATGATTGTTATCGTCTTATTAAATTAATGTTGTAATTAAAGTATTAGGATTTTGACCCAGGCTACTTGTGTAGACCTGTGGCTTTAGATACTCACCTATTATTTATATATGAGGTATTCCAGTTAGATGTCTTGCAATTTACATACAGGCAGTATTTTTATGAAAATGATTAAGTAATCAAGTTGGTTAAGTTAATGACGTCATAATTGAATTAAAGAAAAAAAGTTATTCCGCATTTTAATTAAGCGTGGCTTAATACGATAGTGTGTTAACAATCCGGGTTAACACGGGCTGTTACATTTTATGGTATCAGAGCACTTTCTAGGGAAAAAGCCTGTATGTATTGCAATAACTTAGGATGTGTCGTTGCGTGTCTACTTTGTGTTCTCTCTGACTGGTATGTGTCATGATGATGCATATGTGACCACATGGCGTGGGCCTGATCAACTCATTCTTTGTGTAACTCGTGCAGAGTCATGGTGCCACCAAGGAGGAACACGAGTACTAGTGAGGATCAGACGGATCCTGTCCTGGCTGCATTAGCTGAGATGCAGGCGGCCCGACTAGCCGACCAGGAAGCCACGAGGCTGGCGAACCGGGCGATGCTGGACGCTATTCGAGATGCGAACCGGCAAACCACGGCAGAGGTTCTGGAGGAGAACCGGATGGCCAACATGACTATGATGAGGGTCATGTTGGAGGAGTTGAGGGCTGGTCCTGCTGCGGGCCAGGGTCCTCCACCACCTCCACCGCCGCCACCGCCTCCACCTCCGCCTAGTCAACAGGAGGACACCCAGAGCCAGATGGGTGAGGGTAGTCATTTGACGGGGGCTATGCAGACTATCCCCGTACTTGCTGAGGATCGTGACGAGATCGATCGCCGGCTGAATGCTTTCCGCAAGCATAAGCCACCTACCTTCGACGGATCGTATGATCCCATTGCTGCTGCCAGATGGCTACAGGCGCTGGACAAGATTTTCCGGATTATGCAGTGCACTGATCCGCAGAAGCTGTTGTTCGCCACGTACATGCTGGAGGGCGAGGCCCATGAGTGGTGGACCAACCTATCTCAGGTCTACGAGATGCAGGGCCATGTGATGACGTGGCCATTCTTCGAGGAGAGCTTCCTGGGTCAGTACTTCCCTTATGACTCACAGGAGAGGAAGCAAGGAGAGTTTGACCGATTGGTACAGGGCTCGTTGTCTGTTGACGAGTACCTGGCCAAGTTTAATGAGCTGGTCAAGTTCTCTCATTTCCGCATGGCGAGACCGACTCCCGTTTTTCTCGCGGCCAAGTTTCGGAGGGGACTTAATGAGGATATTGCTGGACATCTCGCCGGTTCTGCTTCGAGAGACTTCGGAGCGTTGGTGCAGCAGTGCCGCGACATCGAGGATTACTGCCGTGCGAGTCTGGCCAAGAGGGCCAAGGTTGAGGTGCCGCAGAGCGCTGGTGGTTCTACTCCCTGGAAGAACAAGAATTTTGCCAACAAGGGCAAGGGCAAACCGTTGGCGGCTAAGCAAGCACCAAATCAGTTCAGAAAGACTGCCGCACCGGGGAACACAGCTAGACCTCCTGCTCCCAGATGCTCTGGATGCGGGAAATCGCACTTTGGGCCGTGTTCTACCGGTCAGTTGATTTGTTTCCAGTGTGGCAAGGAGGGCCACTACTCCAGAGATTGCCCGACGGCGAGAGTTGTTGCAGTGCAGGCTGTGCCATTGCAGATGGTTCCTACTGGGGCACCAGCCGTGCCACCTACTACCGGACGAGTCTACACACTTGATCGTCAGCAGTCGGACAGAGCTCTGAACCTGGTCAGAGGTACTGTTACCATTGGTGGATCAACTGTTGATGTGTTATTTGATTCCGGGGCAACGCACTCTTTTGTTGCTACCCCTATTGCTGTGGGGCTTGGGTTGCCCAGTGATGTGCTTTCTCCACCGATGCGGGTTACCACCGCCACCGGAGAAAAATGTTTGACCTCCACTGTTCATCGCAATGTAGCGTTTCAGTGGGATGGCCGTGATTTCTCGGTAGATCTGATAGGATTGCCGATGGCCAACCTTGAAATTATTCTGGGCATGGATTGGCTGTCCATAAACTGTGCAATGATCGATTGCTGTGCCAAGAGAGTGGTGATGTCTCCGGGTGGGTCCACAGCCAGTTCCTCACCGTTCATTTCAGTCCTGCAGGCGAGGAGGGCCTTGAGAGCAGGGGCATTTGGCTATGTCATGTTGGGAGGTTTGGTGAGTGGGACACAGGAGGATCTCACTGGCATTCCTGTGGTGAGGGAATTCCTCGAGGTGTTTCCCGAGGAGATTCCTGAGTTTCCACCACAGAGGGAGATAGAGTTCTCCATAGATTTATTGCCTGGTGTGGGGCCTATATCGTTGGCTCCATACCGGATGTCACCACCAGAGTTGGCGGAGCTGAAGAAGCATATTGAGGAGCTTTCAGCGAAAGATTTTATTCGTCCGAGTGTGTCTCCCTGGGGAGCACCGGTCATTTTTGTAAAAAAGAAAGATGGGACCATGCGGTTGTGCACCGACTACAGACAGTTGAACAAGGTGACAATCAAGAACAAGTACCCTCTTCCACGCATTGATGATTTGCTGGATCAGCTCAGGGGTGCTTGCGTGTATTCCAAGATTGACCTCCGGTCCGGTTACCATCAGATACGGGTAAAGCCGGAGGATGTCCCAAAGACAGCGTTTCGCTCGATTCCAGTTTAAGTTATACTGCGATGCCTCTGGTAAAGGGCTAGGCTGTGTGCTGATGCAGAAAGGGAAAGCGGTTGCTTACGCTTCAAGACAGTTGAAACCTCATGAGGAGAACTACCCGACTCACGACTTGGAGTTGGCAGCCATTGTTTTTGCTTTCAAGATTTGGAGGCATTACCTGTTTGGCATGAAGTTTGCTGTATTCAGTGATCACAAGAGCCTGAAGTATCTGTTTGACCAGAAGGAGTTGAACATGAGACAGCGAAGATGGATGGAGTTCTTGAAGGACTACGACTTTGAGCTGAGGTATCATCCAGGCAAGGCCAATGTGGTAGCCGATGCTTTGAGTCGGAAATCCGTGAGCTTATCCAGCTTGATGATGAATGACTACGAGGTAATTGAAAAATTCTGAGACTTGAGAGCGAACTCCTTGTTTGGGGGCGCACTGCTCGAAATGGAAACAGCAGAGGTGATTAATGAGCTCATGGAGAAGATTAAAGAGGCGCAAGTGCAGAGAGAGTGCCTTGATTATGTGAAGAACCAGGACGGTGTGTCTTGGAACGAGGATGGATTGCTGCTGTTCCAGAAGAGGATTGTTATTCCTCGAGGGTCATTGACCGAAGAGGTTATGGCAGAGGCTAATAAGGGCCGGTTTACTATCCACCCTGGTGCCACGAAAATGTACCAGGACTTAAAGAGAAATTTTTGGTGGCCGGGCATGAAGAAGGACATAGCGGTCTACGTGTCCAAGTGTTTGATATGTCAGAAAGTGAAGATCGAGCACCAGAAACCGTCTGGTAAACTTCAACCTCTTGAAATTCCACAGTGGAAGTGGGAGAGTATTTCCATGGACTTCGTGGTGGGATTGCCTAAAACTCAGGCTGGTTGTGACTCTATCTGGGTCATTGTGGACAGATTGACCAAGTCTGCCCATTTTCTTCCAGTGAAGGTGAGCTTCACTACAGAGCAGTTGGCCAAACTATATGTCCGCGAGATTGTGAGGCTTCACGGGGTGCCCGAGAGTATCATCA
Organism: Gastrolobium villosum; assembly: GCA_032173675.1. NCBI lineage: Eukaryota > Viridiplantae > Streptophyta > Magnoliopsida > Fabales > Fabaceae > Gastrolobium > Gastrolobium villosum. The sequence continues at coordinate 115,074 of JAVKPL010000483.1, forward strand.
GTGATAGGGACCCGAAGTTCACATCTCGGTTCTGGGAGGCGCTGCAGGAGGCTTTTGGTACGTAGTTGAGATTGAGTACCGCCTATCACCCTCAGACTGACGGTCAGACTGAGCGGACCATCCAGACATTGGAGGACATGTTGAGAGCTTGCACATTGGAGCAGGGTTCTGCATGGGATAGGTACCTTCCGTTGGTAGAATTTTCGTACAACAACAGTTTTCATGCTAGTCTGGGCATGACACCCTACGAGGCGCTGTATGGTAGGAGGTGTCGGACTCCTACTTGCTGGTCTGAGGTTGGAGATAAAGAGCTTTTTGGCTTGGACTTTGTCCAAGATACTACCCAGCAGATCCAGATGATCAGGGAAAAGTTGAAGCAGGCGTAGAATCGCCAGAAAAGCTACTATGATGTCAAGCATCGACCACTGGAGTTCAGTGAGGGTGAGCACGTGTTTGTGAAACTTTCACCTGTCACCGGTGTTGGACGGGCACTCGGAGTGAGGAAGTTGAGCCCGCGATTCATTGGGCCCTACCAGATCCTTGGTAGAGTAGGACCAGTTGCCTATCGACTCGCCTTACCTCCGAACCTAGCCAACATCCTCGACGTGTTTCACGTGTCTCAGCTTCGGAAGTACATAGCAGACCCTTCGCACGTGGTGCAGCCGGATGACGTGGAGGTTCGGGAGAACCTAAAGACTCCCGTCAGACCACTCAAGATCCTCGATCGAGGCGAGAAACAGATTAGAAGCAAGATCATTCCGATGGTCAAGGTGCAGTGGACTGGGCGTAGTCCCGAGGAGTGCACGTGGGAGCGAGAGGATGAGCTGCTCCGAAAGTATCCCGACTTTCGAGACAGGTATGTTTCTGATTTTGAGGACAAAATCCTTAAAAAGGTGGGGTGAATGTAAGAACCCGCACCGCTAATTAAGGTAATTAGTAAGTTAATTATGATAATTAGGAAATAATTCCATAATTGACCCTAATAATTATTAATGGGCTTAGATAATTATATTGAGTGAGTAAAAATGCTGAAAGTCGCTTTTCGGAAGAAAAGTGCAGATACCGGTTCTGCTACTCGGTATAAATGCGTACCGGAAAAGTATCCCGGAAAATTATAACGAATGCATGATAATTACTAGAATATTATGTAGGACTTGTAAAACAAGTTTCAGGTCAAAATAACGTAATCTGATGCCAGAACTGATACTGGCTATGGAAAAGCGCGTACCGGAAAGGTGCTCCGAAAAATAAAATAAAAATATGAAAAATCTTAGAAAAATGTCTAGGTCTAGATTCCAAAGTTTGGGATCAAGATCTTTTACTTTGCTATTAAGGCTAATACTGCGCGTTATGTGGCCTTGTGCCTATAAATAGACACACTAAGGCACAAAACCCTAGGTGCCTCATTTCCTACGTGAATTTCCTCTGAGTTTGGAGCCACCTTGCTGACTTGGTGCCTTCCTCACTCCCCTTCTTCATTCTTGAACCTTGAGGCCTTCCTCCTTCACTCCTCTTCTCCTAAACACTTGATAGCATGCAAGGTGAGATAGTGTGAGTGTGAACTTCTGAGTTTCCAGCCTCTGTGTGTTGGTGAGGTTGCTGGCCTTGGGTGGTTTGAGGGTTGGAAGCCATAGTTGTGGCATTTTGAGGTCCAAGTAGTGATCTTTGTGTAGAAAGAACCAACCTTGTGAAGGCATTTTCGTTTGGTGTTAAGTCAGGACCTTGGGAGCTGGTTGTGAGCTCCAAGAACACCTCCATTTTCTGTTTTTGAGCTTTGGTAAGTTATACCAACTATGATCATGGGTTTAAATGCTTAAAAATGGAACCTTGATGCATGTATTGAGCTAAGTTAATAACTTAAGGGTGGGGTAGGTTAAACACACCTAGAAATGCATGTTTAAGTGCCTTTAATGGGTTAAAAAGTTGAACCTATGGATTGGATACTCACGAAAGGCAGAAAATGCATTATGTCGTGAGATATCCGGATATTGTCGGGCAGATATCCGGATATCAGTATCTGGATATGATATCCGGATATCCATATCCGGATATGGGGACAGCAACGAACCTGTTTCGATAAAAATTCGATATCTTGAGCTACAGAGCTCCAAATCGAGTGCCGTTTGGACCTATGTGTAGCTAAAACATAAGGCTATAACCCTGTAAAATTTCGTAGCCATTGGATAAGTGGTTTGATCTCAGTGTTACTTTAAAGTCGCGTCTTGGTTGCTGGAAATTCAGTTGGCAGCAGTCACTTTGCGAAAATCATAACCGGAGTTATACAACTCCGATTGAGGCATAAAGTATATCGTTGGAAACCTCAAGATGTCTAGTTTAACATTGTAAATATTAGAATAATAATATTGATATAATTATTGGTCTAAAATAGATTGTGATTCTGTTGTGTTTGGACTTTGAGTTTGTGCGGACTCTTGGCTTGGATAGCTAGCTTGCAAGGTAAGCTTTCGTGTCCTCGGTTTAGCCATTTTGATGTTCCACCATGTCCCATGGGGATGGGTTTATGCATGCTGTGTTACATGCTTTGATTATTTTGGAAATGCTGTTGAGCTGTTTATATGTAATGAGCTATTATGATATGCATGTGGTGTCCACCTAGACGACAATCCTGAGTATGTAGTACATACAAGATGGAGAAGCATGTGGGTGAGGTGCAGGTAGTATCCATGTACTCATGTAGGCATAGACGTATTCCTACATTTCTCTGGCCAGTAGATTTGAAAGCACACATGACATGATTAATTGTTGCATCGCATGATTTTAGAACTTATACTGTAATACTGTTTTTGAACTTATATTACACATGTAAGTGAGCTTGGGGTGGAGACTCTTTGAGGACCCCTTGTCTTACTGAGATTTCTTGTTAGAGATCTCACCCCACGTTTGGGGACGCTTATTTCAGGATCAGGTAATGTTGAGGGCTCAGGTGGTAGGAGGCCAGAGCTGAGCTGATAATTATGCTGACGTGCTGGTTGTGGATTGCTGTTTATTTGACTGCTGTTATGTTTTCTGCTTTATTTATGTTAAGTTTATGTTGAGACTATTTGTGGGCATTGTTGCCTTATTTGGTGAGCATGGGGTTTGTCCATGCCACATGATTGTTATCGTCTTATTAAATTAATGTTGTAATTAAAGTATCAGGATTTTGACCCAGGCTACTTGTGTAGACCTGTGGCTTTAGATACTCACCTATTATTTATATATGAGGTATTCCAGTTAGATGTCTTGCAATTTACATACAGGCAGTATTTTTATGAAAATGATTAAGTAATCAAGTTGGTTAAGTTAATGACGTCATAATTGAATTAAAGAAAAAAAGTTATTCCGCATTTTAATTAAGCGTGGCTTAATACGATAGTGTGTTAACAATCCGGGTTAACACGGGCTGTTACAGATGCTCTCTGGCAAGTATACCGATCGCACAAGTAATAAAGTGATAAGAAAAGTTCGTCTCCACAGGGATTGGGATCTAATATCAATTAAACTTTTTCTTAAAGAATGGAAGAATTCAAATAGGGTTTGTAAGACAAATATTGTCAATTTGATGGAAATTGAAATATGAAAATAAAAGACTTATTTTTGTATTTTTGTTTTGAGAAATAAAACAATAAAAATGAAAAGTGATTTGTAAAATATGAAAGAACATTGCAGCCAGGGTTCATTCACCAAATGATCCCCGCTTTCTACTCCGAATTGATTTACAATAATCATCTATATAATTACTCAGATAAATTATCATCTAAAAAAAAGATTTAATAGTTAACCCTCAATTCCTTGCAGGGTTAACCCTTTAATCCCATGAGGAAGCCCAATTCCTTGCAATGTTTCTCATGGGATCAAGCAATGGGCGCGATAATTTAAGCATAAGCAATCAGATAAACGTCTATTCCTAGCACGCATACAGATCGTTATGTTACCCCATTTTGAGGTCAAAACCCCAATATTCCTATCTAGGGTCTTGATCCTCAGAATATCCCTAACTATCAGATCGATCGATTCTAACAAAGGAAATATCAAATTCGCACAGAGTAATGATAAAAATAATTATATAAATCAAAAACCATAAGGCTTTGTTTGGGAGTTGGTTTTAGGAGGGGAAGGAAAGGAAAGTGAGGGTTTTAGTAAGCCCTCCCCTTGTTTGTGAGTTTAAAAAAAGGAGGGGAAGGAATTGGGGATTTTTACTAAACCCTCCAAAATCCTCCTTCTTCCTAAAATGAAAGTTCCCCCAATTTGGGGGGTTTGAGGGGGGAAATATTAAAAATTACTTATCTACCCTTAGCATTAAAATGTAAAAATTACATAAATGTAAATCATTTTTAAATGTGACATTTTTAGAAAAGTCTCAAATACCGACAAAATTTATCGACGAAAAATATTTCGTCAAAAATAATGATGAAATTTTTTATGAAAATCACATACGTCAAAAATTTTTCATCAAAACTAAAGACGAAACAAGATTTTGTCATAATCACTGACATAAAATTTTTTACGCAAAAAATTCAGTCAAAACTATTGACGAATCTAAATTCCGTTGAAACTTTCAACGAAATTTTTTTCGTCCAAAATTTGACGAAACACATCTCAACCGAAAAGTTTCACCAATTTTTTTTACAGAATTTACATTCCGTCAAAAGTTTTCGACGAAAATATTTTCGCTAAACTTTTTGACAAAATTTTCAGTCGAATATTCAAGGAAACACATTTTCATCGAAAATTTTCTACGGAAAATATTTTCGTCAAATTTTTTGATAAAAAATATTTCCATCAAAATTTTCAACGGAACACATTACTATCAAAAAATTTCAACAGAAAATTTTTCCGTAAAAAAAATTGACGAAAAATATTTAGATTAAAATGTTTGACAGAAAAAATATTCTATCAAAATTCTTTACTGAATCTAAATTTCGTCGAAAGTTTCGAATGAAACATTTCCCTCAAAATATTTGACAAAACAATTTCCATCAAAATTTTCATTAGAGCACATTTCCATCGAAATTTTGAACGAAAAACATTCCGTCAAAATTTTTGACGAAATATTTTTTAAGTTTAAAGCATTTCACGGAGGAAATCATTTTCTTCAAAACTTTTGCTAGAAATTAAATTTCGATAGAAAATTTATTTTTGTAAAAATTTTCATCGGAGAAAAATTTCCGTCGCTTTTCGACGAAGAGTATTCTGATGAATTTTTTTTGTAGCTTGCAGCGTAGAAATTTCATAAAAAATATTATCTTTTTTAATATTGTGAAAAGTACAAAAATAATTTTGTTAGAAATTTTAAATTTAATTTAGTTTGTAAAATATAATAAATATATTAATTTTAAAAAGGGGTAAAATGGTAAAAATATCTCATTAACCCTCCATTTTCCTCCCTTGCCTTTTTTTAACTCCCAAACAAGGGAAGAGAATACCCTCTAATTCCCTTCCCTTCCTTCCCCTCCCTCCCCCTTGTATCCCCTTCCTTCCCTTCCCCTCCAAACTCCCAAACAAAGCCTAAACCAATCCTTCATATCAAGGGTTCACATATGGATCGTGACCCTGACTACAATAAAGAGATCTAGCCAATCAATATCATGATCGCTGATCTAAAATTCAACATCAATTAATATAAAAGAAAAAGAAAATACAAAGAAAGAGATGAAGAACGAAGAATGCGAAGAACTCCACTGCCTCCTTTCCTTCTCTCCAAGTTTTCAGATCTGCCTCCGAATGTCCCCTAATTCTGTAAAAGGGACTATTTATAATATGTTTCTTTTCTTTCCAAAAATGCTCCTCAGAAACACGGTACTTCTTTCCTGTAAACCGGCGCCAGTTGGCGCCGGGTTGGCGCAAGTTAGCGCCACGCTACTGCCTGAAATGAAAAGTCGGAACTCGATTTTCGTAACATGGCGCCAATAAGCTCCATAGGGGCGCTACTTGCCGCCACTTCTTTCTCCTTGGGGCGCCTAGTAGCGCCACTTTTCCTTCTTCTTGGGCACTGCCTTGCGCCACTTTTGGTGCTAGGAGGCGCCATGTTGGCACTAGGTGGCGCCATGTGGTAGCCTCCTGTGCATAATTCGTAAACTGGCGCGGGTTTGTGCCAGTGTGGTGCCGATCCGCGCCATGCTTATAGGATTATGGACTTGCATCAACACCCTTTTATAATTTGTAGTTTCCACTCCTTTTACCTGTATAAATATAACCAATAGGTGAGAAGTATAATAGAAAAGGAAGAATCAATATAATTAGCAAATATAAATATAAGTTTCTCTTTTATGAATCAATTCTTATCAATTTTAACACAGAAAACTACACTTGCCAGAGGAACATCAAACCATTCCCAGATTTAAACGTTGTTGTCCCCAGCAATGTAAAAGACATAATCCAGGAAATATCCTACTAATCCAACATAACATTCCATAGACACTCTCAGACACAATATGCTATGCATGCCTGACTCAATATCATAAACTCCCAATATTGTCATCAGCTTCTTAAAGATGCAAGTCTACATTGATTACCCCTCACACAGATAATAATAATATTCACTCACACTCAGTGTTTAAGGGTATCATGAGCGCTCAATTACTCAAAGCTATAACACCACCATAAGTTTGATCATATTCTAAAAAATTCTTAAAATTGAAAAATCAAACACATGCATCAATTGATCAAAAGGACTTCACAGGTTGTAACTTGGTCGGGTAACAGGTAGGAAAATATGGATAGTAGTTCAAATAATAAAGAGATTGAAAAACTAAATTTATTTCACTTTAACGCATTCAACTCAATGGTTTTGCTCCACTAACATTCCCACAGAATTTCAGGAATTAGTTCCTTCCAGCCACCTTTTACTCTTTTCCTTTTTCTTGCTTTCTTTTCTTTTTCTCTTTTTTTATAAGGGTATAGATGAATTTCTTTCATCCCTTAATTCCTTGACCTTTGTGGGGCTTACCTCAATTTCTTTACTTTATTTTCAACACATTCAGTGATTCAATCTCAACCAAGGTAAGTCATATGGATATTGGCTAAGCCATCAGTCAGGCCACAGGTCAATTATCAAGAAATAAGTTCAGGCTCAAAAGGCTAGCAAGGGAAAATTTTATACAGGTGGGTTATTTTGGCCAATAGCTAATAAGAACAAATGCTTCTATCATATCAATCTATGCATGCATAACAGAGAAACAGATCAAGTTCTAGAGTATTACAACTGTGAGGCCTCTCAACAAAAATTTTATTGTTTAGGCTCAAAACCTCACAGCTATGGTATCAATGCAGACTCAAGAAAATTGACCTCAGACATTATCAGAATTCACAATATTAATTTAGAAAAATGAGCAATCATGCAAACCAATTATGCCTATGCAATGCTATGCCAGATCGTCATATTATACATTTCCTAAAATTCAATCATGTACATTAACAAGATGAGCACATTTAAACCTGGGATTTGCTCAAAACACAGTTTTTTATTTTTTTTTATATATAGCACACAAAATAACTATAAAATGACTAAGAAAATTAAAAGAGTTAGAATATCTCCCCTGATAGAAGAATTGCAGTTCTAAGATGCAAGCCTACCTTTCCTAGATTTAGAGCATTATTGTCCTCAACAATAATTAAACCACAAGAAGGAAGAAAAACCTGCATAATGGAACAAATAGTGGCATATAGAAGAAACTATAATGCACACATTAAAACATCAGAGAGAAATATACCAACACAAAGTAACTAAAAATATGAAATAGAAAAATAAACTAATATACAAGATCTCCGTCGGCAAGGAGATATAATCAGCCCTCCATGTCATCCCCTCAGCAGTATGGGATGACTCAGCAAATGAAGGATCTGGTGGTACTGGATGCCTTTGTGTATGGGACCACCATTCCCAGATTTGGTCCAAACCGTGGATCCAAGTTAAGAACTCTTTGAAACTTTGATTTTTCCGAGAGATAGAGTCTCAGTGTCTCTTGTCAAACTTCAGCTCCCGGTATCTCTTCCAACTTGTATCAAAGAATTTTACCACTTCCTTTCTCCTTGCCTTCTTCCATGTAGGATTACGCCTCTTTTGAAGAGTCCTTACCTCTTTGACATTGTCTTTTAAATTTTGAGGAAGATCCTTCACTTCCACTTTTGGGTTCCATCTTCTTTGGCATTATCTTTTAGATTTTTATGAACCTCAACCGCTACATCTTTTTCTTCCTTAAAGACTTCAAGACTAAAACAATCGTCTTTGTGAGAAGACTGTTTTAAAGAATCAAAGACATGGATAGTAACGGTTTCATCATTCATTCTTAGCTCGAGCTTCCCGCTTTCAACATCAACCAGTGCACGAGATGTAGCTAAGAAATGTCTACCCAGCAAAAGAGGCATCTCAGCTCCCCCTTCCATGTACAACACCACAAAATCAGCAGGAAAGATGAACTTGTCCACCTTCACAAGAACATCTTCAATTATTCCACTAGGCTTCCTTACAGACTTATCAGCAAGTTGAAGAGATGCCAAAGTAGGCATCAACTCGGTGATCCCCAAGGAATTACACACAGAAAGGGGCATCAAATTAATACTAGCCCCAAGATCACATAATGCCCTGCCAATTTTAGTGTTCCCAATTTCAATAGGAATATTATAGCTCCCTGGATCATGACGCTTAGGAGGGAACTTCTTCGTAATAATAGCACTGCACTCTTCAGTAAGTGCAACAGTTTGACATTCCTGCAACTTGTGCTTTCTTGACAAGAGGTCCTTCATGAACTTGGCATAATTGGGTATGCCAGCCAAGGCTTCAGCAAAAGGAATATTTATATGCAACTTCTTGAAGATATCAAGAAATATGCCATATTGTTGCTTATGAGCATCCTTCTTGAATCTTTCAGGATAAGGTGCCATGGCTCGCACATATTCAGGATTAAGCTCATATTTCTTCTTTTCAGCAACAATAGGGGGCTCTTTTTCTTCACCTTTCTGAAGAGGTGTCTTGACATCAGAAGGAATCTCCTCTTCTTTTTCTGGCTCCTCAACCGCCTTAAGCTTCTCATTAGCTTTCACCTTCGTGCTTTGCTTTTCTGGAGCTGCTACCACCTTACCACTTCTAGTTGTGACAAATATACAATCCTTCATGGGATTTGTAATTGTGTCACTAGAGGAAGTGCCTGGATTTTTATCAGCAACTTGCTTAGCCAGCTGGCCAATTTGATTCTCCAAATTCCTGATAGAAGCACTCATGTTTTTAGTATTGGCCCTAGTCTCTTCCATGAAGGCATTGGAGTGTTGAGCCATTTGTCCAACTAACATCTCCAAACCAGAAGGTTCCTTAGCATGGACTGGTGGAGGCTGCAAGTAGTTGTTGGAATTGTAATCAAGACCTGTGCCTTGACCTCTCCTCTGAAAATTACTACTTCCAGAAGGGAAATTCTGGTTCCTCGGAATGTTTCGTGGTGGAGACCTTTGCTCGTACCATACGCCATTCACCTGCACTTGTTGAGGAGAGTCAGAAGATAATAAAGATGAGCATTCATTGGATTCATGCTCACCCTTGCAATATTCACAAACCACAGCTGCGGCTTGGATAGTGGAAAGTTGCATCTTGTCCAGCCTCGAGGTCAAATTTGCTAGCTGCAGTGCTAACAATTTATTCTCAGCCAGAACCACATCATTGTTATCCAGGTGTAGAATATCCCTCTTAGGCTTGGCTGTCAAACCTTCATTTTCATTGGCAGCCATTCTTTCTATCAACTCAAGAGTCTCATTTGCTCTCAAGGATTTGATGCTACCACCTGTTGCACCATTCAGCACCATCCGAACTTCAGGTTTACACCCATTGAAAAAAGTTCGGACCTGATCACCATTAGTCATGGGGTAATGAGGACATCTCGTCATTAGATCCTTAAACTAGTTCCATGCTGCACACATAGTTTCACCCTCAGCTTGAGTGAAATTGGTGATATCATTCACCATTTGGTTAAATCTTTCCATGGAAAAGAACTCATCAAAGAACTTTTTTGATAGACTTTCCCATGACAAAATACTTCTTGCTGGTTGCCTTTCCAACCAATTCAAGGCTTTCCCTTTAAGAGAAAAGGGAAACAGTCTCAACCTGACTGCATCATTGGACACGTAGGGGTGTTTAGTGGAGTCACAGATCATAAGAAATCTGTCAATGAACCTGTGAGGGTCCTCATCAGCCTCTCCACCAAACTGAGCTCGCTCTACCAGCTGAATATTGGCAGACTTGAGCTCCCAATTGTTGTTGCCCACTTCTGGATGAACAATGCTTGAATTTGGTCTGTTGAATGCTGGCATAAGAATTGTATCCATGAGCGGATTGTCCACTTCATCATTATTTCTAGCCATTGTTTTTGCTTCTTCAAACAAAATTCCTAACTCATTGAATGCAAGCTTCTTCCGAGCAAGTTTTTTGTTCCTCTTTTCTGCTCTAGTGATTTCCAAATTAAGTGGAAATTCTGGGAGTGTACCTCGCATAAAACTCAGAAAAGAGATCAGTAGCACTGTTCAAATAAAAATAAAAATAACAATAAAATAAAATAAAAAAATTCACAAATATTCACAAATCCATTCCTAAAGATCGAGATTATATGATATCAGGAACGCCAATCCCTGGCAACGGTGCCAAAAACTTGATGCTCTCCGGCAAGTATACCGATCGCACAAGTAATAAAGTGATAAGAAAAGTCGTCTCCACAGGGATTGGGATCTAATATCAATTAAAAAATTTCTTAAAGAATGGAAGAATTCAAATAGGGTTTGTAAGACAAATATTGTCAATTTGATGGAAATTAAAATCTGAAAATAAAAGACTTATTTTGTATTTTTGTTTTGAGAAATAAAAAAATAAAAATGAGAAGTGATTTGTAAAATATGAAAGAATATTGCAGCCAGGGTTCATTCACCAAATGATCCCCGCTTTCTATTCCGAATTGATTTACAATAATCATCTATATAATTACTCAGATAAATTATCATCTAAAAAAAATATTTAATAGTTAACCCTCAATTCCTTGCAGGGTTAACCCTTTAATCCCATGAGGAACCCTAATTCCTTGCAATGTTTCTCATGGGATCAAGCAATGGACGCAATAATTTAAGCATCTGCAATCAGATAAACGTCTATTCTTAGCACGCATACAGATCGTTATCTTACCCCTTTTCGAGATCAAAACCCCAATATTCCTATCTAGGGTTTTGATCCTCGGAATATATTCAACTATCAGATCGATCAATTCTAACAAAGGAAATATGAAATTCGCACAGAGTAATGATAAAGATAATTATATAAGTAAAAAACCATAAACCAATCCTTCATATCAAGGGTTCACATATGGATCGTGACCTTTACTACAATAAAGAGATCTAGCCAATCAACATCATGATCGCTGATCTAAAATTCAACATCAATTAAAATAAAAGAGAAAGAAAATACAAAGAAGGAGATGAAGAACGAAGAACGCGAAGAACTCTACGGCCTCCTTTCCTTCTCTCCAAGTTTTCAGATCTGCCTCCGAATGTGCCCTAATTCTGTAAAAGGGACTATTTATAACATGTTTCTTTTCTTTCCAAAAATTCCCCTCAGAAACACGGTACTTCTTTTCCATAAACCGGCCCCAGTTGGCGCCGGGTTGGCGCAATTCAGCGCCACGCTACTGCCTGAAATAAAAAGTCGAGACTCGATGTTCGTAACACGGCGCCAATAAGCACCATAGGGGCGCTACTTGGCGCCACTTTTCCTTCTTCTTGGGCGCTACAAGGCGCCATGATTCTGGACATTTTGGGCACTGCCTTGCGCCACTTTTGGTGCTAGGAGGCGCCATGTTGGCACTAGGTGGCGCCATGTGGTGGCCTCCGGTGCAGAATTCGTAAACTGGCGCGGGCTTGCGCCAGTGTGGTGCCGGTCCGCGCCATGCTTCTAGGATTATGGACTTGCATCAACACCCTTTTATAATTTTTAGTTTGCACTCCTTTTACCTGTATAAATATAACCAATAGGTGTGAAGTATAATAGAAAAGGAAGAATCAATATAATTAGCAAATATAAATATAAGTTTCTCTTTTATGAATCAATTCTTATAAATTTTAACACAGAAAACTACACTTGCCAGAGGCACATCATGGAAAAATATAAGTTTTGATAGGGGACGTTCCTCTGTTCTTGCAGAACACAGATTCGTCCCTTAGTTCCAACCCAAGTGCGCAAGTGCACGCATCAAGTAATAAAGGGAGTATTAGTTCGCAAATTATCGTTCCCACGAGGATATAATCCTAATTATTATCTTACACTGTTTTATAAAGAATGAAAATGAGAATAAAAGTTAGTAAATGAACTGTCTAGTCAAACATTCCCTACTGTCTTGACAACGTTCTTCATGAACAATAGGTTCAATCTGGTGGCAAATAATTGCTCGCTGCGTTATGTATGTGATCATTCCTCTTTAGAAGAAGGTGAGATAATAATCATTGGAGTTTAATAGTTACAATATTTAATAAAGTAAAAACTACTAAAAACAGAATTAACTATAATTAAGAGACAACAGGGTGGTGGTTTAAAACAGTTTAACAGAAGGAACAGATTCACTGTTCAAATCTTAAAGGGGCTATTTTCTCTGATCAAGACTTAGCACTTTTGGCTTTGTCCCAGTTTCTTTTCCTGCGAACTCTGATTCCTCAGCTCATGGACTAGATGGCTCATAAGTTTCCATATTCCTATGGCTCCCTTGACTCCTACAGTTACTTAGTACAGAACCTTAAAAAGGACGAGTTGGCCCCTTATTCCTAAGGTGACCAGTAGTGTTTTTGCCATGACACTACTTTCCCTCAATGACTAAGCTGTCTGATATCCCTTCCTTATGGAAGTTCCTTTCTCAGTATGTGCCCAATTTCCATTGTTGCACAATGAATATAGCTTACATAGCCAAAGAAATATAAAAAGCTTCAATCAAGAGTTTCGAAAACAGTTCTTTAAGAGTTTCACAGTTTACCCGTTCCACAGATAGCTCAGCTCATGGCGGATAATTTAAACATAATTATTCCAAACTGAAATCCCATAAACCCGAGATTCGGTTAAGAGATAACGAATGGAACGAAGAGAAAAACACTTATATTAATTTAAAAGACAGTTTGCAGAAAGAAATAGAAAATGGAGAAAGATGGGTTGATGCTCGTGAGGAGTCTTAAGGGTTGATACAGAGGAAAGAAGATGGGTTGTCATTTAACTACAGTTACAACTTTTAAAATAAAACTAAGTTACTAACTACTACAACTAGGTGATCTCTTCCTTTCGGACTTCAAACTGTTGAATGCTCGGCAAGTATACTGATCGTTTCAAGTAATAAAGTGAGAAAGTAAAGTATCGTCTCCACAGGGATTGTAGACCAAGTACTACAATAACCAGTCCCCTTAAGTTGAACGGATCAAGAGAGATGGTAATTGGTGTTGATTTAAAACAAAAAGTAGATTAAAAAGTAAATTGCGTATTTTTAGGGTTTTCTAAAAATAGATGAACAAAGTTGCATAAAATTAGGTTGGAAAAACAATTGCGAAAATATTGTAGTAGAGTACAGACACCTGTTTGATCCCCACCTTGTAATCTGAATCTAGATTTACATGCGATTTACCCATTGATCAAACGATTCACCATCTTTTATTTTATTGGTTAAGCCCTAATCCCTTAGTGATCTTAACCTTATTAACCCTATTAGAACCCTAATTCCTTAGTGATTCCTTTTCGGGTTAAACACATAAATCGGTGAATCTTTCACATTTGCGATTCATGTAGCTTATCCCTAGTGCATACATGAAAAGCTATTTTCCTCCTTATCAGGAATTAGGATCCCAATATTCCTATTGCGAATCCTAACCCTAGCAATCTGTTAGAATGATCAGATCTAAAAGAACAAAGAGATGAAGAACGAAGGAAAATAGATTCAAATAGATAAATACATGTAAATTAAATCCAAACTACAAGGGGCTCACATTCAAGGTTGTGACCCTTACCACAATAAAAAGATCTAGCCAACCATAGTCATGGCTGATCTCAAATAATATTCAACAAGAAATTGTAAATTACAAAAATGAAGAACGGCGAACGAAGAACACAGATCTGAGCTCTCTCCACGCGCGACGGTTCTCCTACTAGGTCAGAAAAATATGAGATGCCATGTCTTTGACCTAATCCTCACTTTTATAATATTTTTCTTCTTCTTTCCAATTTTGCCCTAGTGAAACACGGCTGTGGTTTCCGCAACTGACGCTCTCAGCGTCAGTTCCACGATGTGAGCATGGATGCCTCTGATCTTCCACGCCATCAGCGTCAGTTCCACGCTGTGAGCGTGGATCCTTCTGGACTCCCACGCCACCAGCATCAGTCCCACGCTACCAGCATCAGTCCCACGCTACCAGCATCAGTCCCACGCTGTGAGCGTGGATCCTTCTGGACTCCCACGCCATCAGCGTCTGTTCCACGCTATGAGCGCGGGTCTTCACTTTGGCCAATCCTCATTTTTCTTCCAGATTTGTTTACTTTTCCTACAAAATGAGCATAAAATCAGTTGAGCACTCCTGGAATCGGAATTTAAGAAATACAACAAGAAATGTTGCATTTTTAATGAGAAATAGCTCATTATCTTTCTCTTTTTGGCTTGAATTTACTTATGTGCTGAAGGCACATCCAACAATTCCCAGATTTGAACATTGTTGTCCCCAGCAATGTAATGAATCAAAAGAAGATTAACTCTATGAAGAAATACATGAATATATACATCTTAAGAAATTAAACTGCTCTGTATGTATAACTTCTGGTAAAAATTTCACAATATGCTCTTCAGTTGTATCAAGAATTTAAATCCTAGCTTGAATGTTCCTCACTAGATACATACATTCTCATCACTCAGTGTTTGAGGGTCCTGCACTCATTTCATTAGTGTATCAGTAATTCCATGATCTTGAACATATTCTCAAATTCCTAAAAATGAGGAACCCATTTGCCATGCATAGACTGATCAAAAGGTCTTTGATAGGTTAGAACTTGGCCTAGTTTGGGGGTAAGAATCTTTTGGTTAGAGGCTGATTAATTTGGAAAGACTGAATTCCTAAGATTTTTGACATTAATTCCTTCTCAGCTCTTCAATTCTGCCATTCTGACATTTTTGGGATTCTTTTTCCCTTTTCTTATTTTTGTTTTCTTTTCTCTTTTGAGCTATATTTTAACTTCTCAGACCATTCTCCTTTCTTTTACTTAACTTTTTATTTCCTGAGAAAGACCTTGATTTTAGGTCTTTGGAATAAACATTTCAATCTCTCTCAAGGTGTGTCAATGGGACCTGGTTAAGTAACTTTCCCAAGGTGATTGAACAAATTGGTCTCACGCTCAAAAGGGTTTAATAAAAGACACTTTTCTAGGTAGGCTATTTGGCTCTAAGCTGACAAGAATAAATGTCTTTATCATATCAGTCATGCATGCAAGCCAGAGAAAAAAATCAAATTCAAGAAAACTACTACAGTGAGGTCTCTCTGAATAATTATTTCTGTTTAAGCTCAATCCTCACAGCTGTTTTTCAAACTAGAACCTAATTTCCAGAATTCACATCAAGCATTATTTCAGAAAAATTCACCACAGAGCAATTATACAGACAAACAGGCATCATTCTCAGATTATATAAACTAATGAATGTTTCACATATATCATGCTCTTGATGATTCAATTCACAATAAGACTAAGCAAGCTTGTCAAACTTGAGTTTGCTTGTTCAGAAATTCAAGTTTTTTTTTTGAAACATATAACAAAAATAAAAGAAATAAATAAGAAAATAAAAGAAATACGGGTGAGTGATTGCACTTCTGATTCTCTCAGCAATATCAGGCATATCTTCCCAATATAGTCCTGTTTCAGCAGAAGGTTGCATTCTATTGAATGTCTGAGCAAAATAGCAACTCCTGCTATGATCATGTGTAGTTCCAAGAAATCTCTTTATTGTTGTAGAAGAGAAAGAGATTTCTTATCCCCACACCCAACTCTCCCGAGTTGCATCCACGCTCGGAGCGCGGATCTCACGCTATGAGCGTGGGACCTTCTGATATTTCACGCTATCAGCGTGAAACCAATGCTGACGGCGTGGAGGCTTCTGTTTTCTCACGCTCTCAGCGTGAATCTGACGCTGGGAGCGTCAGTTCAAAGTTCACAACTTTTTATTTTCTAACCTAAAATCATGAAAATGACTAAAACTAAGTGTTCCTATTGGGTTGCCTCCCAATGAGCGCTTATTTAACGTCACGAGCCTGACGGGAATCGTTTAAGATTCGGGTGAAGACAAAGGGACAGAAATTGTGTTTTTGTAGATATCTCTGCCATGATAGACCTTCAACCGACACCCATTGACTTTGAAAGGTCTTTCAATATTGAGAGGGGAAATCTCAACTGTTCCGTATGGGAATACCTTTTTAATAACAAAGGACCAGACCAACGAGACTTATGCTTACCTGGGAACAACCTCAATCGAGAGTTGTATAACAGTACCTGTTGCCCCGGCTCAAACTCTTTTTGCTGAATCTTCTTGTCATGCCACTTCTTTGTCTTTTCTTTATAAATTATGGCATTCTCATAAGCTGCTAGCCTGAACTCATCCAACTTATTCAATTGTAGCAATCTCTTAGCATTAGCTTTTGATGGTTCAAAATTTAAAAATTTAATGGCCCACAAAGCTTTATGCTCTAATTCTAAAGGAAGATGACAGGACTTACCATATACCAATTGGAATGGTGACATACCTATTGGTGTTTTGAATGCAGTCCTGTATTCCTATAGTGCATCATCCAGTTTCTTAACCCAATCCTTCCTTGAGTTGCTCACTATCTTTTCTAGAATCTTCTTCAGCTCTCTATTAGAGATTTCAACTTGTCCGCTGGTCTGAGGATGGTATGGTGTTACCACCTTATGAGTAACACCACACTTTGTAAGCAAACTCTCAAATTGCTTATTGCAAAAGTGGGTTCCTCCATCACTGATTATTGCACGATGAACCCCAAAGTGGGTGAAAATATTCTTTCTTAAGAAAGAAACTACCACCTTTGCATCATTTGTGGGCAATGCAACTGCTTCTACCTACTTGGACACATAGTCCACAGCAACCAAGATATACTGATTTGAGTATGACTTAGGGAATGGTCCCATGAAGTCAATTCCCCAAACATCAAAAAGCTCTACTTCTAGTATACAGTTTAGAGGCATTTCATCTTTTCGTGAAATGTTTCCCGTTCTCTGACACTTGTCACACTTCTCCACAAAGTTCCGTGCATCTTTAAAAATTGTTGGCCAATAATAGCCACTCTGCAATATCTTTTGCGCAGTCCTGTTAGCTCCAAAATGACCTCCGTAATCAAATGCGTGGCAATGCAACAGAATATCCGGCATTTCAAATTCAGCTACACACCTGCGAATAATACCATCAGCACATTGAAAATATAAAAATGGATTATCCCAATGGTACCTGCGCGCATCATGAAGGAATTTCTTTTTTTGCTGCCAAGTAAGATCATTAGGAATCGAACCAGCAGCTTTGTAGTTTGCAAAATTTGCAAACCATGAATGCATTATTATTGCCATCACTTGCTCATCAGGAAAGAATTCATTAACCTCAATTTCAGGTCCTTCTTGTAGTTGCTTATCCTGAATCCTAGACAAATGATCAGCAACTTTATTCTCCACTACAGTTTTATCCTTCATTTCCAAGTCAAAATCCTGAAACAAAAGCGTCCATCGCAACAGTCGTGGCTTTGCATCCTGCTTACTCATCAAATACTTAATAGCAACATGGTCAGTAAATACAATAACTTTAGAACCTATCAAATAAGATCTAAATTTATCCAATGCATAAACTATTGCGAGCATTTCTTTTTCAGTAGTGGCATAGTTTGCTTGTGCCTCATTAAAGACTTTGCTAGCGTAGTAAATAATATGTAATAATTTATCCTTACGCTGACCAAGGACTGCACCCATTGCGTATGCGCTCGCATCACACATGAGTTCAAACGGAAGAATCCAATCTGGTGCCATCAGAACAAGTGCGGTGGTAAGCTTTTCCTTCAACACATTAAATGCATTGAGACAAGCTTCATCAAAAATAAACTCCTTGTCCTTCACCAACAGCTAGCTAAGAGGCTTTGCAATTTTCGAAAAATCCTTGATGAATCTTCGATAAAAGCCTGCATGGCCTAAAAAACTTCGCACACCATTAATATTAACGGGAGAGGGAAGTTTTTCAATCAACATTAAGAAAACAAAATAAAGGCAGAATAATATAACTTATTAATATCATCAAATTAATTAAGGGATAAAATATTATTATTATCAAATAATGTTACTACTGTATTTTAACCGTTGATTGTCGTCAAATAATTATCATTTATTGTAAATTAATAATTAATTAATGAATTTAATTTGTAAAAATAATAATCGTTGATTGATAAATATCAATTGTTAAGATGTGATAATGATATTGATAATAATATTGTCTGATAGTAACAATATCTTATCGCTTGGTTCAATTAAGAGCATGATTTTGAATTTTATTTATTTTTTCTTTTTGGATTTTGAAAATGTTTTTTCAAGGAAATAATATCATCATATTTTTTGGATTTTCAAAAATTAATAATAAATTACACAAGAGATTAATAAAAAAACAAAATAAAGGCAGAATAATATAACTTATTAATATCATCAAATTAACTAAGGGATAAAATCTTATTATTATCAAATAATGTTACTACTGTATTTTAACCATTGATTATCGTCAAATAATTATCATTTATTTTAAAATAATAAATAATTATTGAATTTAATTTGTAAAAATAATAATCGTTGATTGGTAAAAATCAACTGTTAACAGCACAGCTACTGTTCTGCGAAATCCCAGGATATCCGGATATACAGGGGACATATCCGGATATGTAATATCCGGATATCATACTGACCATATCCGGATATACCATATCAGGATACCCAGATCCCACATCCGAATATGAATATCCGGATACCATATATGGATATGAATATCCGGATACCATATCCGGATACTGATATCCGGATATCTGCTCGACAAATATCCGGATATCTCACGACAGAATGCAGATTCTGCATTTCGTGAATATCCAGTCCAAAGATCCCACTTTTAACCGATTATAGACACTTGAACATGCATTTCTAGGTGTGTTTAACCTACCCCACCCTTAAGTTATCCACTTAGTTAAATACATGCATCAAGGTTCCATTTTTAAGCATCAAAACACAAGTTCAAAGGTTGATGCACTTACCAAAGCTTAAAACAGAGCAACAATGGCTCTTGGAGCTCACTCAACAGCTCCAAAGTCAGCCACCACACTGTGCACGAAAATGGCACCCCAAGATGGTCCTTTTCTTCCCCAAGGTGGCTTCTTGAAGCCTCCAATGGCATGAACAATAGCTCACAACAAGGGAGACAATATCACAGCCCACTAAACACCCCTCAACCAGCACCTCAACTCAGAAAAAGGTTGCACTTTATTCTCACAAGACACACTCTAGTTGTTTAAGAGAAGGAATGGTGAAGAAGGTGATCACAAGCTCAAGAAAAGATGAAGGAGAAGGCAATGAAACAGTAGCTCCAATTCAGACAACCAAGGTTCACGTAGGATAGAGGCTGCCTAGGGTTTTGTGCCCTCTAAAGATAGTATATATAGACAATTGGCCACTTAAGCGCAGTATTAGCCTTAATAGCAACGCAAAAGATCTTGATCCCAAACTTTGGAATCTAGACCTACATATTTTTCTAAGATTTTTCATATTTTTATTTTATTTTTCGGAGCACCTTTCCGGTACGCGCTTTTCCATAGCCAGTATCAGTTCTGGCTTCAGATTACATTATTTTGACCTGAAACTTGTTTTACAAGTCCTACATAATATTCTAGCAATTATCATGCATTCGTTATAATTTTCCGGGATACTTTTCCGGTACGCATTTATACCGGGTAGCAGGACCGGTATCTGCGTTTTTCTTCCGAAAAGCGACTTTCAGCATTTTTACTCACTCAATATAATTATTTAAGCCCAATAATAATTATTAAGGTCAATTATGGAATCATTTCCTAATTATCATAATTAATTCACTAATTACTTTAATTAACGGTGCGGGTTTTTACACCTCCTACATACATATAGATGTTCATGCTCTAAGTCTAGCATAGGCCAAGTGGCCACCAAAAAGCCAAAACATGATCACTACTCCACTCATCATCATGCGGGCTTCTTGCCCGCTGCTCCATGTCCACTGCTACATCTGAAATAAATGCCCCGAGACAGCGAGATATACAGATATATCTCAGTAACCAAGAGGTTCTGGAGAAAGCTCTGCCCAATGGTTCACTTCGATGTATATCAATAGCATAAAACAACATTGCTATAAAATGGGATACAGCAAGGGATTTAGAGAAAGGGGGTATTATCAGAAACAACTACGACATGCGGGAATGGTAGCTACCAATTCCACGCCATGTCCTCGGCTATACGCCTATGGGTACTACCCCTGGCGTGTTCAAAGAACAACCCACCAAGGTACCCCTTCCAACCATATACACCTGAGACTACCTAGTGTGCTCCTATCTGGATAACACACCACGACCCTGGGTCAACTGGAACTCCCTCTCGGAGACCTATCCAGTGGCAGTCCAGAAACTTACCCGAAGGCTAAAATATCAACTGGCCAGTGATCCGGTACATATAGTACCCTCATAAATGCTAATGCATGCTTATGTTGTTCTACAATAGTCATATACACTTCCTACCATTGCCATCAACTAGCAAGGTGGAACACAAAAGGGGAACAAGCCCCAGTACCAAGAGGTTACCTTATTTATCCGTCCACTGAGCTCCATAGAAACTCCACTCACAGCTTGATACACAAGGAATGCCTACATAGAGGTCAATTCCACTCACAGCTTGATACACAAGGAATGCCTACATAGAGGTCAAATCCAATTCATGACCTCAAATTTTCCTAAGTTAAAAATCATCATTTTCGCTTAAAATTTTCATTGCATTTCTAGCATTAATACATCATTCTAAGACATTATCATCTAATAGACATTTTCAATTTGAGCTCTCTAACACAACACATCACAAAATCCCTCTTTAGGGTCAAGAATCAAAACTCAAAAATCAACCAATGAAATGTTGAAATAACTCACCCAAATGCACGGTATATGGCTCCACCTAAGTATACTCCACCATTGGAGCATTTGAAACCACCATGATCACCCTTTCACACTTGCAAACCGCGGCCTTGATGGGGGTAGATCTCCTCACACACTCACTTTCAAGGCTACCAATGGGCTCAAGCAATTTCTTTAAAAAAAGAAGAGCAAGCAAGACAAGATGAGGCTCGGAAGTTGCGAAGAAAGTCGAGATGCTCTAATCGAGCTGTGAAATCGGTGTGGTGAGGTATTGGAAGTGTTGTAGCTAATAATGTGTAATCATGTTATTTGATAGATTCATGTTTATATAACTTTTAAAGTAATCAAACACATTAAATAAAGGGTTTATCATCTATCATTTAACATAACCACAAAAAATTTCTTACACCACAATATTTTGTGGGGCCCGCAGCAAAAAAATAATTCTGGCACACAAAACGAATCTCTATAATATAACACAATCACATTTCGTATAACATATCTCTTATAAAACCCTTAAATAAAATATCACTACGAAACTGAATTTTATTGTAAAAGAATTTATATCTATGGTTAATCAAAATAAAATATAATAATCTTCGGGAAAATATACTCAAAATCAAATCAGAAATACAATCATGACATATCCATGCCAGCTAAGCTAAATCGATCTGGGCGTGTTTTCTGTCCCACTCTGATGTACATTTGTCTTAATCCGTACTCCTGATCATTCCTCCAACCATTAATATTATTTAAATCCCTTACACCTCTCCCTGTTGACACCATTCATTGAACTCTCTCTCTTTTCCCTCCTTAAGCTTCCACCACCTTATCCTTGGGTTCTGAGCCCTCTTCTTCATTGTAAGTACTTTGTTGAACCGAACATCCAAGACTATACCAGCTTATGTTGCGTAGCGACACACTCTCTAGGGTAGACCTTACAGTCGACACAAGAAGTTATATCTTCTCTTCTCGCTAGAAAGAAACCAATCTGACTACGATTTTGGCCACTATGATAAGTGATTAGGTGTGACTCCCTTTTTTGAAAAAAGGTGTTCACTAACATCAAATCGTAGGCTAGTGCAACATTCAAGATATCTTCTCCAGTCTCGTTTCTCATCCCATAACCAAAACCTCCATGGATTCTATCAAAACCTCCATTGCTTTTACCAACATGACCATTTAGATCTCCTCCTAAGAAAATCTTCTCCTCTCGAGGTACTTCCCTCAAAACCTCCTCCAAGTCTTCCCAAAATTGGCTTTTGTCAGTTGGTTGCAATCCAACTTGGGGTGCATACACACTCAGGATATTCAGGATTAAATCACCCACAGTAAGCTTAACCAGAATAATCCTGTCGCCTTTCCTTTTGACATCCACAACTTTATCTCTGAAACTTTTATCGATTATAATCCCAACACCATTTCGACTCTTGTTAGTACCTGTGTACCATAATGAAACCAGTTCCATCCATCCAGCCCACTTAGTTTCTTGCAAACAAACAATATTCACTTTCCTTCTAGCAAAAACATCTGCCAACTCCCTCAATTTACCCGTTAAGGTTCCTATGTTCCAGCTGCCCAATCTCATCCTTAACCCCTTGGCTGTGCTTGCCCGCCACGCTCGCCCAACTGCGTGTTGGGACCCTGGCATACTTCTCACCAAATCCGGGTGAAGACCTGGCGTCTTGCCTTAGGGCAAGGACCCTAGCCCACTTTTCACTACACCCCGGGCCCGATGCAGCGCCTTGCCTTGTGGCAAGGGCCTTAGCCCATTTTTAGTTACACCCGGGCCCGATGCAACGCGTCGCTATGAAGGGTACGCCCCAACAAAAAATCATATAGGTTCATCACATAAAAATATAGCTGTTTTTTACGGCCGGTTTGCAAAACCTGACGCCAACCCTCCTCCTTTATCCTGGCTTGGGACAGACATGCATGCAAGCACACATGGGCGGAGTTTCGTTCATGCTAGGGAAAAAATTAAAATATTAGGTTGCATCTCAGCAAGTGTTATATTTATAGTTTTTAGCAATACTTTGTACATTAATCACACAAGAACAGAGATGGCCAACTCCTTTATTGAGGTAATGGGAATTTCAGTGTAACATTCATGTTTACTCGGTTAGTTATCATACATATGATTCAAAATGCATCATTAAATAAGATGCCTAAGCTAAAGACTTACGTAAGGATAGAAAAGGTTACGTCGTATAATTAATCAATAAACTCTTTATATTTAATTTATCTCTACGTATTGCCGCGCATAATTTTCTTTAATATGTACGGTCTCACAACTGCATGGATCTAATATTTAATTATGCAGTGACTATTCTTGACAATCTCTATATGAATATGATATCCTGTATCATTATAATAGAAAGACACATACAACATAACAACCATAAAACAGACTAGCCTTGGATTAATTTCCTTCAAATATTCAATACCTGAAAAAGAGCAAAGTCCAAACCAGACATATTATAGAATATGGCTCCGTGTCATTCCTAATATCAATCCATAAACCATAACCATATGCATATGTCAATTATATATCTATACATACATATACATCCCTCTAACATTTATTACATCACACTAACTAATACCAAAAAATGACTATATAAAAACATGACCATATCTCATGCCACCAAAAAATATACAGTCATCCTCTAAACAGAGAATCAAAACATATATGGGTTTTATATTTCTCATTTAACATGATTAATTAATGAATTTAATTTGTAAAAATAAAATTCGTCGATTGACAAAAATCAACTGTTAAGATTAGATAATGATATTGATAATAATATTGTCTGATAGTAATAATATCTTTCCCTTTGTTCAATTAAGGGCACGATTTTGATTTTTTTTTTTTTTTTTGGATTTTGAAAATATTATTTTAAGAGAATAATATCTGTCATTTTAAAGGATATAAGTTTATATCCTTTTATATCCTAACCGTTGATTTCCATCCATCAACGGTTATAATCTATTGGGTCAAACTTAATGGGCTAAATTTATTATTAATCAATTAATAATTTTAATCCAATTTATTATAAATATATCCTAACCGTTGATTTCCATCCATCAACGGTTATAATCTATTGGGCTAAACTTAATGGGCTAAACTTAATGGGCTCAACCCAACCAACCACTATAAATAAAAACTTAAAGCTTAAACTCTACCCCGTTGCTTTGTCTCTTCTTTTTTTGAAACATAACCTTATTAGCTCCAAATCTTAATAGACAACAATAATTCTCGAAATTCAATCTTTATCAAGTGGAGGAGAATTGCACAGGATTTTTCACGTTTTTTTGTAAAGCAAAAGTGACCAACTTTGGATTAAATAGACATCGACAGAGGTGAGTTTTTGATCAATAAACCCCTACAATTATACTATATTTTATAAATGTCTTTTTGAGGTGTTTATTTATTTTTTAATTATCATTATCGATTATAATACATTTAAAATTTTGGAGTGACGGGAAGTGCGGGAGTATCGGCGAGTGTCGAAAAGTGTCGGACACGACACATCAGGGATTTCGAAGTGTCGGTGCTTCATAGGTCTCACCTATTTACGTCCTTATTAATAATAAATAGGGAAAAATATTTTTGCAGTTAAAGCAGATGAGTTATCTGCATTTAATAAATAGGGAAAAATTATTTAAAACTATTTTATATAATGAAGAAATTTCGTTCATGAATGTTATTACGAAATATAGGGTTCGTATTATGAAAGTTTCAATCTTTCTTTAAATCGATATTGTTTCATTGATGTAAAATGAAAATTGGTTCGAGGGTTTTAGGTCCATGTTATTTTTCTATTGTTTTATGTTGTTTTTAATACAAAAAGTACACCTTTTGTGCTAAGAAAAACAGCGACCCATAGCTTGAAAAATCACTTTTTAAACTTCCAAAATTTCTAAAAAATGGCTAAAAATATGTTGTTTTTGAGATAAATTATGTTAAAATCTCATTAGTTTGTTATTTCTGGATTGTTTTATGATGAAAATCACTCAAACATATGCTAGTTTTGAGTTTTGACGAAGCTCCCATGGCGGAACTTGATTTCGAGTGGGTCAATCTGCCAAAGGAAGAAGAAAATGAAATATCAAGAAATCATAGGATTAGGGTTAGATTGCGAGAGATGCATCATATTTATATTTTTTACTAAAAAGTCTCACGAAATCTATACAAATAGAAAATTCATTAAAATAAACAATTAAAATCATTTGAAATCTCAATCCAATACACCCCTTAATTTCTCATGTTGCTAAGTTCTTCTTCTATTCTGTATCTTTTTGTGACAACGATGGCTGATAGGATAAACTTTTTGCTTGAGGATGTGCTCTGCTGAAATATAGAATGACCGTGCCACGAGACCATTCCCCCATTCTCAACAATCCCTAAAATACTTATGGTGACTAATATCTTCCTTAATAATATTAGTCCACAATTCTACACCACTTACTTTAAAAGCAGTAAAGCACCCTAATAGAGATATACTTCAATCTAGAAGGATTCAAATTTATACTCATCAAACTAAAAATACTATTGCTTTTGACTCCAGAGTAAGATTTTTAATTCTTAATCCTCATCTCAGCCGTTGATGGATGGAAATCAATGATTGTCATTTATAGTGTAATTAATAATTAATTAATTAATATAATTTCCTAAATTATAACCGTTGGATGCACGGAAATCAATGGTTAAGATGAGGAGTAAGACTTCTAAATCTTACTCTGGAGTCAAATGATCTATCTCCACATATATATATATATATATATATGCAAGATCATCTTACACCGGTGTAAGAATAATAAGTCTTACACCAAATCTTAACCATTGATTTTCTACATCTAACGGTTAAAATTTATTAGGTCTCAACCGTTGGATGCACGGAAATCAATGGTTAAGATTTGGTGTAAGATTTATTATTCTTACACCGGTGTAAGTTGATCATATCCCATATATATATATATATATATATAGGGTCAGGATCATTTTACACCAGTGTATGTTACACTCTTAATCTTGTCCGTTAATCCCACATATATCTAAGGGCTCAAATTTTTTAGTAACGAGCCATTGGATACAAGTGCATCAACGATCAAGATTGGGTGTAAGACTTCTAACTCTTACACTGGTGTAAGAATATCCTGCCCCATATATATATATATATATATATATATATATATATATATATATATATATATATGTATGTATATATGAGGGAGGTTATAGTTACAACCTTTTTTTTTTACAATCTCTTACAACCATATCTTATCACCGTTAATTTTCGTCAATCAACGATTATTATTTAGTGTGAATTAATAATTAATTAATGAATTTATTTTTTTACAATAATAATCGTTGATTGGCGGAAATCAACGGTTATAAGATATGGTTGTAAAAAAAAGTTATAACTATAACCTCCCTTTTATATATATATATATATATATATATATATATATATATATATATATATATATATATATATATATATATATATATATATATATATATATATGGTCAGCTAAATGAGATGGTTGTTCAGTTCAAGAATAAACTACAAAAGGATATTTCTTATTAAAAGATGATATTATTTTTTAATGGAGTTTCTAAATTAATGGGTCTGTCTTGTTCTATATTTGAAAAGAAAGGATTTTTAATATATTACTTTTTTATAAGTATTATAAAAAAACTAAAATTATTTGGTATTTTAGTGGATTATTTAAAAAATAATTTTTAACAAAAAAATTATTTGAGTTTTAAAATTTAATATTAATATAAAATAATTCAAAAAGACATGCAAAATTTAAAAGTAAGATTTGGGATTAAGCGAATAATAATAATAATAATAATAATAATAATAATAATAATAATAATAATAATAAGAATTAGTGGTTAAAAATAATAATAATAATAAGTGGTGTTTGGTTGATTTGGTTTAGGTTAGGGTAAATTTAGATTTTGAAAATAATCTTAGCCTTTTAACTTCTTTTTTTTATCTGGTAAGCAACTTCTTTTTTTTTTTTTTAAACATAAAAATTTTATCTTAAAAGGAAATAAATATTTTGGCATTTCTATTGACTTCTGATTTTTTTTAAATAAGACATCCAAAATTCATCACTTAAATACTAAATTTGTGTTGATAACTTGTTCAAAAATTAATAATAAATTACACAAGAGATTAATATAAAAACAAAATAAAGGCAGAATAATATAACTTATTAATATCATCAAATTAATTAAGGGATAAAATATTATTATTATCAAACAATGTTACTACTGTATTTTAACCGTTAATTGTCGTCAAATAATTATCATTTATTGCAAATTAATAATTAATTAATGAATTTAATTTGTAAAAATAATAATCGTTGATTAATAAAAATCAACTGTTAAGATGTGATAATGATATTGATAATAATATTTTTTTTTGATATACCCAAGGGTTTCTCCACCCCACATAGGATGAGACTAATCCCTTTCGCGGATTGAGAGGGCAAGGGTTTCCCCACCCCACATAGGATGGGAATAATATTGTCTGATAGTAACAATATCTTATCCCTTTGTTCAATTAAGAGCATGATTTTGAATTTTTTTTTTTTGGATTTTGAAAATATCATTTTAAGGGAATAATATCTGTCATTTAAAAGGATATAAGTTTATATCCTTTTATATCCTAACCGTTGATTTCCGTCCATCAACGGTTATAATCTATTGGGTCAAACTTAATGGGCTAAATTTATTATTAATCAATTAATAATTTTAATCCAATAAATTATAACCGATGATGGACGGAGATCAACGATTAGAATCTAAAATGATACAAAGTTATATGCTTTATAAAGATAGATGTTTTCCCCCTTTTTTTTAATCCATATTTCATACGCAAAAAAAAAAAAAATCCTAATATCTTACATTGCTAATTCTTCTGCTATTCTGCTACTTTTTGTGACAAGGATGGCTGATAGGATAAGCTTTTTGCCTGAGGATGTGCTCTGCCACATTCTGTCTTTTCTGCCAACCAAACAAGCTGTTGCCACAAGTACTCTCTCCAAAACCTGGAAATCACTTTGGCGTTCAGTCCCCACTATCGACCTCTATATGCGTCAAGGTTTGATGACCTTGCCCTCTTCCATTCTCAGCCACAGGACCCTCGTGGTTCTCAAGTTGAGGGGATCAATAAAGGTGGAAACTCTTTCAACTTTTGATTTTCCGTCACTTAAAGTCCTGCATTTGAATGCCATTCTTGTATCACAACATAGACATCTCGCAAAGCTTGTGTCTGGATGCCCAGTTCTTGAGGATTTGGAAGCAAATAAACTTTGTTTTGTTAACTTTTTACCTGTGGGAAAGTTTAAAAGGTTACCCAAGTTGGTCAGAGCAGTTATTGAAAAACCTCATACTCCCTTGATAGCAGTTAATAATGTAGAGTTCCTGCGTGTTGATTGGGTACTGAAAATGTGATTTATATGTCATTACTTTTCATTTTTTGAGGTGAATGGTATATTTAATATTTTGTTATTATAACCCTTACAGATGGATGCTGTGGTAAATGACAACATGATGGATATGATGAATAATGACGAGGAAACCAAACCTTGTGTCAAAGACTTTATTCCCATGTTTAATAATTTAACTCATATTGAACTCAACTATTATTGTTATACTAAAGATTGGCTTGAGGTAGTAGAAGTGCTCAATCATTGCCCTAAACTTGGAAGTCTTGTCATTTATCAGGTACGTTAAGTTTTAAGTATGATTTCGATTTTTATCTTTTCTTTATATTTTTTTTATTTTACATTGTCTGTTGTTAACAGGATCGTACGTGCTGCTATGGGGAATATGATGAAGGAGGAGATTGGCCATACCCACAATCTGTTCCTGAATCCATTTCATTACACCTTAAATCCTGTTGTCTTATTGGATTTAAAGGCTCGGAAGGCGAGTTTCGATTTGCAAGATTTATTATGCAGAATGCAAGACTTTTAAGGACCATGACAATTTGCTTTAGCATTACTGCAAGTGTAAAGGCGATGCTGAAAATGAAGAAAAAGTTATCCTCGTGCACACGCCACTCTGCCACTTGTGAACTTTCAATCAAATGGTGAACTTTCATTTAAATGGAATGATAACGGATGGGATTTGAGTAGTTGCAAGTAGTAGTTCATTATGTCTTCCTTTACATGAGTAGCTATAAGAATATGCACTCTGTTTAATTTTTCAAATTAACTGACCTGTTTCTTTATTGATGATTTTTGTGATTTGAGTTGCATCTGATAATTGTTTGTTGAATTCTATTCTTTTGCAAAACCTCCAGGGTAGGGAGGTGTAAATTGTAAATTAGTTCTTCTATGTTGGTCATGTTTTGCCTTTTCTCTTTCTCACTCAAGCATGCCTACTCACACAAAGGTTAAAAATGTAGTTGTTTGGTGAGAAGGAACATTTTTTTTCTTAGCATTAACATTCTGATTGTCATGGATGAATGTGTGTCGTTACCAATCTTGGCCAGAAATTAGCTTCTTACATAAGATGATTTTATCTTTTCAAATTGCAAAGGATTTTAACCAATCCGGTCTATCTAGCTCACTAAATGTGCAATTAGAATTATAAAGCACGAGTCTTCTTGTAACAGCCCGTTATACACCGGTATTGTTAACATTAATTATGATATTAAGCGCAGTTACAATCACAACAATTCATTTATAAAAATGCGAATAAACTTTTTCTGATTATTACGCGAACAGTTAAAGTATAAAAAGCGTATTAATTAAAAGCTGTAATCGTAACTGAAACACTAGCGGAAGACTTACTTAATTATTTATACACTTTATTTTACTACATATAAGACACTAAGGGGTTCCCATAAACCCACTTAGCCAATTCCTCACTTTTACGTTTTTACCAAACTTAACAAGATTCACTAATTAATTTTCTACGAACACAAAACAAAAATCCAAACCTATATTTCAGGTTATTCTTTTTCCTTATTCAATTACCTTCCTAACAAGCTATCACACACTCGATTCTGAGCTCGTTAGCTCCGGTTATCGCCGTTTGAAGTTGGACAAGCAACATTGCCCACTAACTCCAAAACAGCTCAAAACCTCTAATACTCACCGAATATTCTGCACTTAACTACAAGACCACTGCCTCTAAAACTTTTACACCATAAACTAGACACCTCAATCTTCGATTTGATATATCGTATGCTTAATTTGACCAAGTAACGAAGCGGGAATTAATTTCCCAAAACAGACCCAAATCTGACCCCTTGTACAGGCCAGAACAGGGCAGTTTGTGCAATCGGCCACCACAGGTCTGCGCACAAAACCAAAATTTCCAAGATTTTGAAACAACATAGGGGACATCCTAAGCTTCAAAATTGTGTATGGCACGTCCCAATCGGACCACTATGGAGGGAGATATGCTCTCCCGAAGTTCACCCAAAAATTACCAATTCTACAGAAAATTCGCCAGAGTTTCCTTTGTATTTCCTAAAATCCCCAAATTTGCATAAGCTGTTTAACACTACAATTGTACCTGAAATCCAGCAATAATCCAATGGGTTGCACACACAAGGACCTTGCCTTGGGGCACTTACAACTCAATCCAGTTTATACATAAACATAAACAGTTCACTTTAAATCCTTTTATAGTTTCAATCACCAACTCCAATTTCATGCATATTCATTCATACAGATAATCATAAACCTAAAATAGGCCTAAGGCCCTTCCATCATAATAAGCATACATCCATGGTACATTTACAATATTGCCTTACAATTACACTTACAACTTTAACTTTAAATTACAATTATCCACATATTACAACTTTAATTGACAAATGGAATCATAAACTAAAATGACATGAATGCTAAACTTAGCCAAAATAACATGAACATGCTAATGGACTCCTCCTACATACATATAGATGTTCATGCTCTAAGTCTAGCCTAGGCCAAGTGGCCACCAAAAAGCCAAAACATGATCACTACTCCACTCATCATCATGCGGGCTTCTTGCCCGCTGCTCCATGTTCACTGCTACATCCTGAAATAAATGCCCCGAGACGGTGAGATATACGGATATATCTCAGTAACCAAGAGGTTCTGAAGAAAACTCCGTCCAATGGTTCACTTCGATCTATATCAATAGCATAAAACAACATTGTTATAAAACGGGATACAGCAAGGGATTTAGAGAAAGGGGGTATTATCATAAACAACTACGACATGCGGGAATGGTAGCTACCAATACCACGCCAAGTCCTCGGCTATACGCATATGGGTACTACCCCTAGCGTGTTCAAAGAACAACCCACCAAGGTAACCCTTCCAACCATATACACCCGAGACTACCTAGTGTTCTCCTATCCGGATAACACACCAGGACCCTGGGTCAACTGGAACTCCCTCTCGGAGACCTATCCAGTGGCAGTCCGGAAACTTGCCCGAAGGCTAAAATATCAACTAGCCAGTGATCTGGTACATATATTACCCTCATAAATGCTAATGCATGCTTATGTTGTTCTACACTACTCATACACACTTCCTACCGTTGCCATCAACTAGCAAGGTGGAACATAAAAGGGGAACAAGCCCCAGTACCAAGAGGTTACCTTATTTATCCGTCCACTGAGCTCCGCAGAAACTCCACTCACAGCTTGATACGCAAGGAATGCCTACATAGAGGTCAATTCCACACACTTGGAACTTTAAACCACAAATGAGTTTCACAATAACATGTGTAAATCAAATCACTTACCTCAATCCACTTGGTCCAGGACCAAGGGCAATCCACTGTTTCACTATTCCGGGTTTAAATCCATGTACGACAACCTATACAACTATGTATAGCCGTCAGTTTCAGTCAAATTACGACAAAACGCGAAAACGTCAAAATTTCCTCCCACCCCTTGGAAGGCTCGGCCTATATAGTGTTAATTTAGGATTTATTTTTCTAAATTTTCTTTCTCATTTTATTACACTCCCTTAGGTCACTAAAAGGCTAGTTCAATCGCCGTTTTTCTGTTTTACGACTTTTACGCAACGTTTTGCGAAATATTTCACTTTAGGCACATTAGGCCAATTTCACCACTTATTATTTTTGCATTGATCTTTCCACGTGCCAATCACCACACAACCATTCTAATGACTTTTTCAACACACAACACATCACTAAAATTTTCCAAAACATCATTTCCTCATTTATACCTCAATGGCCGAATTCTACACATAGCCTAACCAAGGATTTTTCACTCAATTCCTATAATCCACACCTCACACAATCACTTCATATCATCATATAATCACACTATAATTCACCAAACAACACATCAACACAAAATTCAAAAATCCAATTCATGACCTCAAATTTTCGTAAGTTAAAAATCATCATTTTTCGCTTAAAATTTTCATTGCATTTCTAGCATTAATACATCATTCTAAGACATTATCATCTAATAGACATTTTCCATTTGAGCTGTCTAACACAACACATCACAAAATCCCTCTTTAGGGTCAAGAATCAAAACTCAAAAATCAACCAATGAAATGTTGAAATAACTCACCCAAATGCACGGTATATGGCTCCACCTAAGTATACTCCACCATTGGAGCATTTGAAACCACCATGATCACCCTTTCACACTTGCAAACCGCGGCCTTGATGGGGGTAGATCTCCTCACACACTCACTTTCAAGGCTACCAATGGGCTCAAGCAATTTCTTTAAAAAAAGAAGAGCAAGCAAGACAAGATGAGGCTCGAAAGTTGCGAAGAAAGTCGAGCTGCTCTAATCGAGCTGTGAAATCGGTGTGTATTGGAAGTGTTGTAGCTAATAATGTGTAATCATGTTATTTGATAGATCTATGTTTATATAACTTTTAAAGTAATCAAACACATTAAATAAAGGGTTTATCATCTATCATTTAACATAACCACAAAAAATTTCTTACAAACACAATATTTTATGGGGCCCGCAGCAAAAAAATAATTCTGGCACACAAAACGAATCTCTATAACATAACACAATCACATTTCGTATAACATATCTCTTATAAAACCCTTAAATAAAATATCACTACGAAACTGAATTTTATTGTAAAAGAATTTATATCTGTGGTTAATCAAAATAAAATATAATAATCTTCGGGAAAATATACTCAAAATCAAATCAGAAATACAATCGTGACATATCCACGCCAGCTAAGCTAAATCGATCTGGGCGTGTTTTCTGTCCCACTCTGATGTACATTTGTCTTAATCCGTACTCCTGATCAGTCCTCCAACCATTAATATTATTTAAATCCCTTACACCTCTAGAGTAAAAGCCAATTTAGTTTACGTAATCCTGAAATTTGAAGTTACCCTTTTACGCGATTTTTATTTCACAGTGAAGTGGATTTA
>JAVKPL010000484.1:0-14882 GCA_032173675.1 Gastrolobium villosum
CTATGTTATTGTAGCCTTTGGTTCCATTTTAGGTATTGCTCGAAAATGGATGAATAAAATAAATGCAAAAGAAAGAAATTTATTTTTTTGTGAAGTTTTTCGACGGAAAATGAATTCCGTCGAAAATTGGTGAATAAAATAAATGCAAAAGAAATTAATTTTGTGAAGTTTTTTTTTACGGAAAATGAATTCCGTCGAAAATGGATGAATAAAATAAAGGCAAAAGAAATTGATATTGTGAAATTTTTTGATGGAAAACGGATTCCGTTGAAAATGGATGAATAAAATAAATGCAAAAGAAATTGATATTGTGAAGTTTTTGATGGAAAACGGATTCCGTCGAAAATGGATGAATAAAATAAATGCAAAAGAAATTGATTTTGTGATTTTTTTAAACGGAAAATAGATTCTGTCGAAGATTTTGGACGGAAAATGAATTCCGTCGAAAATGGATGAATAAAATAAATGCAAAAGAAATTGATTTTGTGAAGTTTTTAGTCGGACGGATTCCGTAGAAGATTCTTGATAGAAAATGGATTTCGTCGAAGATTTTTGACGGAAAATGAATTCCATCGAAAATGGATGAATAAAATAAATGCAAAAGAAATTGATTTTGTGAAGTTTTTCGATGGAAAATGGATTCCGTCGAAAATGGATGAATAAAATAAATGCAAAAGAAATTGATTTTGTAAGTTTTTCGACGGAAAATGGATTTCGTCGAAGATTTTTGACGAAAAATGTATTCTCTCGAAAATTGATGAATTAAATTAATGCAAAAGAAATTTATTTTGTGAAGTTTTTCGACGGAAAATGAATTCCGTCGAAAATGGATGAATAAAATAAATGCAAAAGAAATTAATTTTGTGAAGTTTTTTTTACGGAAAATGAATTCCGTCGAAAATGGATGAATAAAATAAAGGCAAAAGAAATTGATATTGTGAAATTTTTCGAAGGAAAATGGATTTCGTTGAAAACAGATGAATAAAATAAATGGAAAAGAAATTGATTTTGTGAAGTTTTTCGACGAAAAAGGAAATCAGTAGAAGATTTTTGACGGAAAACGAATTTCGTCGAAAATGGATGAATTAAATTAATGCAAAAGAAATTTATTTTGTGAAGTTTTTCGACGGAAAACGGATTCCGTAGAAGATTCTTGACAGAAAATGGATTTCGTCGAAGATTTTGGACGGAAAATGAATTCCATCGAAAACGGATGAATAAAATAAATGCAAAAGAAATTGATTTTGTGAAGTTTTTCGATTGAAAACGGATTCCGTCGAAAATGGATGAATAAAATAAATGCAAAACAAATTGATTTTGTAAGTTTTTCGACGGAAAATGGATTCCGTCGAAGATTTTTGACGAAAAATGTATTCTGTCGAAAATGGATGAATTAAATTAATGCAAAAGAAATTTATTTTGTGAATTTTTTCGACGGAAAACGGATTCCGTCGAAGATTCTTGACAGAAAATGGATTCCGTCGAAGATTTTTGACAGAAAATGAATTCCGTCGAAAATGGATGAATAAAATAAATGCAAAAGAAATTGATTTTGTGAAGTTTTTCGATGGAAAACGAATTCCGTCGAAAATAGATGAATAAAATAAATGCAAAAGAAATTGATTTTGTAAGTTTTTCGACGGAAAATGGATTCCGTCGAAGATTTTTGACGAAAAATGTATTCTGTCGAAAATGGATGAATTAAATTAATGCAAAAGAAATTTATTTTGTGAATTTTTTCGACGGAAAACGAATTCCGTCGAAAATGGATGAATAAAATAAATGCAAAAGAAATTAATTTTGTGAAGTTTTTTTGACGGAAAATGAATTCCGTCGAAAATGGATGAATAAAATAAATGCAAAAGAAATTGATATTGTGAAATTTTTTGATGGAAAACGGATTCCGTCGAAAATGGATGAATAAAATAAATGCAAAAGAAATTGATTTTATGAAGTTTTTCGACGGAAAACAAATTCCATCGAAAACGGATTAATAAAATAAATGCAAAAGAAATTGGTTTTGTGAAGTTTTTCGACGGAAAATGAATTCCGTCGAAAATTGGTGAATAAAATAAATGCAAAAGAAATTAATTTTGTGAAGTTTTTTTTTACGGAAAATGAATTCCGTCGAAAATGGATGAATAAAATAAAGGCAAAAGAAATTGATATTGTGAAATTTTTTGATGGAAAACGGATTCCGTTGAAAATGGATGAATAAAATAAATGCAAAAGAAATTGATATTGTGAAGTTTTTGATGGAAAACGGATTCCGTCGAAAATGGATGAATAAAATAGATGCAAAAGAAATTGATTTTGTCAAGTTTTTCGACGGAAAATGGATCCTGTCGAAGATTTTGGACGGAAAATGAATTCCGTCGAAAATGGATGAATAAAATAAATGCAAAAGAAATTGATTTTGTGAAGTTTTTCGACGGAAAATGGATTCCGTAGAAGATTCTAGATAGAAAATGGATTCCGTCGAAGATTTTTGGCGGAAAATGAATTCCATCGAAAATGGATGAATAAAATAAATGCAAAAGAAATTGATTTTGTGAAGTTTTTCGATGGAAAATGGATTCCGTCGAAAATGGATGAATAAAATAAATGCAAAAGAAATTGATTTTGTAAGTTTTTCGACGGAAAATGGATTCCGTCGAAGATTTTTGACGAAAAATGTATTCTGTCGAAAATTGATGAATTAAATTAATGCAAAAGAAATTTATTTTGTGAAGTTTTTCGACGGAAAATGAATTCCGTCGAAAATGGATGAATAAAATAAATGCAAAAGAAATTAATTTTGTGAAGTTTTTTTTACGGAAAATGAATTCCGTCGAAAATGGATGAATAAAATAAAGGCAAAAGAAATTGATATTGTGAAATTTTTCGAAGGAAAATGGATTTCGTTGAAAACAGATGAATAAAATAAATGGAAAAGAAATTGATTTTGTGAAGTTTTTCGACGAAAAAGGAAATCAGTCGAAGATTTTTGACGGAAAACGAATTTCGTCGAAAATGGATGAATTAAATTAATGCAAAAGAAATTTATTTTGTGAAGTTTTTCGACGGAAAACGGATTCCGTAGAAGATTCTTGACAGAAAATGGATTTCGTCGAAGATTTTGGACGGAAAATGAATTCCATCGAAAACGGATGAATAAAATAAATGCAAAAGAAATTGATTTTGTGATGTTTTTCGATTGAAAACGGATTCCGTCGAAAATGGATGAATAAAATAAATGGAAAACAAATTGATTTTGTAAGTTTTTCGACGGAAAATGGATTCCGTCGAAGATTTTTGACGAAAAATGTATTCTGTCGAAAATGGATGAATTAAATTAATGCAAAAGAAATTTATTTTGTGAATTTTTTCGACGGAAAACGGATTCCGTCGAAGATTCTTGACAGAAAATGGATTCCGTCGAAGATTTTTGACAGAAAATGAATTCCGTCGAAAATGGATGAATAAAATAAATGCAAAAGAAATTGATTTTGTGAAGTTTTTCGATGGAAAACGGATTCCGTCGAAAATGGATGAATAAAATAAATGCAAAAGAAATTGATTTTGTAAGTTTTTCGACGGAAAATGGATTCCGTCGAATATTTTTGACGAAAAATGTATTCTGTCGAAAATGGATGAATTAAATTAATGCAAAAGAAATTTATTTTGTGAATTTTTTCGACGGAAAACGAATTCCGTCGAAAATGGATGAATAAAATAAATGCAAAAGAAATTAATTTTGTGAAGTTTTTTTGACGGAAAATGAATTCCGTCGAAAATGGATGAATAAAATAAATGCAAAAGAAATTGATATTGTGAAATTTTTTGATGGAAAACGGATTCCGTCGAAAATGGATGAATAAAATAAATGCAAAAGAAATTGATTTTATGAAGTTTTTCGACGGAAAACAAATTCCATCGAAAACGAATTAATAAAATAAATGCAAAAGAAATTGGTTTTGTGAAGTTTTTCGACGGAAAATGAATTCCGTCGAAAATTGGTGAATAAAATAAATGCAAAAGAAATTAATTTTGTGAAGTTTTTTTTTACGGAAAATGAATTTCGTCGAAAATGGATGAATAAAATAAAGGCAAAAGAAATTGATATTGTGAAATTTTTTGATGGAAAACGGATTCCGTTGAAAATGGATGAATAAAATAAATGCAAAAGAAATTGATATTGTGAAGTTTTTGATGGAAAACGGATTCCGTCGAAAATGGATGAATAAAATAGATGCAAAAGAAATTGATTTTGTGAAGTTTTTCGACGGAAAATGGATCCTGTCGAAGATTTTGGACGGAAAATGAATTCCGTCGAAAATGGATGAATAAAATAAATGCAAAAGAAATTGATTTTGTGAAGTTTTTCGACGGAAAATGGATTCCGTAGAAGATTCTTGATAGAAAATGGATTTCGTCGAAGATTTTTGACGGAAAATGAATTCCATCGAAAATGGATGAATAAAATAAATGCAAAAGAAATTGATTTTGTGAAGTTTTTCGATGGAAAATGGATTCCGTCGAAAATGGATGAATAAAATAAATGCAAAAGAAATTGATTTTGTAAGTTTTTCGACGGAAAATGGATTTCGTCGAAGATTTTTGACGAAAAATGTATTCTCTCGAAAATTGATGAATTAAATTAATGCAAAAGAAATTTATTTTGTGAAGTTTTTCGACGGAAAATGAATTCCGTCGAAAATGGATGAATAAAATAAATGCAAAAGAAATTAATTTTGTGAAGTTTTTTTTACGGAAAATGAATTCCGTCGAAAATGGATGAATAAAATAAAGGCAAAAGAAATTGATATTGTGAAATTTTTCGAAGGAAAATGGATTTCGTTGAAAACAGATGAATAAAATAAATGGAAAAGAAATTGATTTTGTGAAGTTTTTCGACGAAAAAGGAAATCAGTAGAAGATTTTTGACGGAAAACGAATTTCGTCGAAAATGGATGAATTAAATTAATGCAAAAGAAATTTATTTTGTGAAGTTTTTCGACGGAAAACGGATTCCGTAGAAGATTCTTGACAGAAAATGGATTTCGTCGAAGATTTTGGACGGAAAATGAATTCCATCGAAAACGGATGAATAAAATAAATGCAAAAGAAATTGATTTTGTGAAGTTTTTCGATTGAAAACGGATTCCGTCGAAAATGGATGAATAAAATAAATGCAAAACAAATTGATTTTGTAAGTTTTTCGACGGAAAATGGATTCCGTCGAAGATTTTTGACGAAAAATGTATTCTGTCGAAAATGGATGAATTAAATTAATGCAAAAGAAATTTATTTTGTGAATTTTTTCGACGGAAAACGGATTCCGTCGAAGATTCTTGACAGAAAATGGATTCCGTCGAAGATTTTTGACAGAAAATGAATTCCGTCGAAAATGGATGAATAAAATAAATGCAAAAGAAATTGATTTTGTGAAGTTTTTCGATGGAAAACGAATTCCGTCGAAAATAGATGAATAAAATAAATGCAAAAGAAATTGATTTTGTAAGTTTTTCGACGGAAAATGGATTCCGTCGAAGATTTTTGACGAAAAATGTATTCTGTCGAAAATGGATGAATTAAATTAATGCAAAAGAAATTTATTTTGTGAATTTTTTCGACGGAAAACGAATTCCGTCGAAAATGGATGAATAAAATAAATGCAAAAGAAATTAATTTTGTGAAGTTTTTTTGACGGAAAAT
Source organism: Gastrolobium villosum (assembly GCA_032173675.1). Taxonomy (NCBI): domain Eukaryota; kingdom Viridiplantae; phylum Streptophyta; class Magnoliopsida; order Fabales; family Fabaceae; genus Gastrolobium; species Gastrolobium villosum. The sequence goes on from JAVKPL010000484.1 coordinate 5,698, forward strand.
GAATTCCGTCGAAAATGGATGAATAAAATAAATGCAAAAGAAATTGATATTGTGAAATTTTTTGATGGAAAACGGATTCCGTCGAAAATGGATGAATAAAATAAATGCAAAAGAAATTGATTTTATGAAGTTTTTCGACGGAAAACAAATTCCATCGAAAACGGATTAATAAAATAAATGCAAAAGAAATTGGTTTTGTGAAGTTTTTCGACGGAAAATGAATTCCGTCGAAAATTGGTGAATAAAATAAATGCAAAAGAAATTAATTTTGTGAAGTTTTTTTTTACGGAAAATGAATTTCGTCGAAAATGGATGAATAAAATAAAGGCAAAAGAAATTGATATTGTGAAATTTTTTGATGGAAAACGGATTCCGTCGAAAATGGATGAATAAAATAAATGCAAAAGAAATTGATATTGTGAAGTTTTTGATGGAAAACGGATTCCGTCGAAAATGGATGAATAAAATAGATGCAAAAGAAATTGATTTTGTGAAGTTTTTCGACGGAAAATGGATCCTGTCGAAGATTTTGGACGGAAAATGAATTCCGTCGAAAATGGATGAATAAAATAAATGCAAAAGAAATTGATTTTGTGAAGTTTTTCGACGGAAAATGGATTCCGTAGAAGATTCTAGATAGAAAATGGATTCCGTCGAAGATTTTTGGCGGAAAATGAATTCCATCGAAAATGGATGAATAAAATAAATGCAAAAGAAATTGATTTTGTGAAGTTTTTCGATGGAAAATGGATTCCGTCGAAAATGGATGAATAAAATAAATGCAAAAGAAATTGATTTTGTAAGTTTTTCGACGGAAAATGGATTCCGTCGAAGATTTTTGACGAAAAATGTATTCTGTCGAAAATTGATGAATTAAATTAATGCAAAAGAAATTTATTTTGTGAAGTTTTTCGACGGAAAATGAATTCCGTCGAAAATGGATGAATAAAATAAATGCAAAAGAAATTAATTTTGTGAAGTTTTTTTTACGGAAAATGAATTCCGTCGAAAATGGATGAATAAAATAAAGGCAAAAGAAATTGATATTGTGAAATTTTTCGAAGGAAAATGGATTTCGTTGAAAACAGATGAATAAAATAAATGGAAAAGAAATTGATTTTGTGAAGTTTTTCGACGAAAAAGGAAATCAGTCGAAGATTTTTGACGGAAAACGAATTTCGTCGAAAATGGATGAATTAAATTAATGCAAAAGAAATTTATTTTGTGAAGTTTTTCGACGGAAAACGGATTCCGTAGAAGATTCTTGACAGAAAATGGATTTCGTCGAAGATTTTGGACGGAAAATGAATTCCATCGAAAACGGATGAATAAAATAAATGCAAAAGAAATTGATTTTGTGAAGTTTTTCGATGGAAAACGGATTCCGTCGAAAATGGATGAATAAAATAAATGCAAAACAAATTGATTTTCTAAGTTTTTCGACGGAAAATGGATTCCGTCGAAGATTTTTGACGAAAAATGTATTCTGTCGAAAATGGATGAATTAAATTAATGCAAAAGAAATTTATTTTGTGAATTTTTTCGACGGAAAACGGATTCCGTCGAAGATTCTTGACAGAAAATGGATTCCGTCGAAGATTTTTGACAGAAAATGAATTCCGTCGAAAATGGATGAATAAAATAAATGCAAAAGAAATTGATTTTGTGAAGTTTTTCGATGGAAAACGGATTCCGTCGAAAATGGATGAATAAAATAAATGCAAAAGAAATTGATTTTGTAAGTTTTTCGACGGAAAATGGATTCCGTCGAAGATTTTTGACGAAAAATGTATTCTGTCGAAAATGGATGAATTAAATTAATGCAAAAGAAATTTATTTTGTGAATTTTTTCGACGGAAAACGAATTCCGTCGAAAATGGATGAATAAAATAAATGCAAAAGAAATTAATTTTGTGAAGTTTTTTTGACGGAAAATGAATTCCGTCGAAAATGGATGAATAAAATAAATGCAAAAGAAATTGATATTGTGAAATTTTTTGATGGAAAACGGATTCCGTCGAAAATGGATGAATAAAATAAATGCAAAAGAAATTGATTTTATGAAGTTTTTCGACGGAAAACAAATTCCATCGAAAACAGATTAATAAAATAAATGCAAAAGAAATTGGTTTTGTGAAGTTTTTCGACGGAAAATGAATTCCGTCGAAAATTGGTGAATAAAATAAATGCAAAAGAAATTAATTTTGTGAAGTTTTTTTTTACGGAAAATGAATTCCGTCGAAAATGGATGAATAAAATAAAGGCAAAAGAAATTGATATTGTGAAATTTTTTGATGGAAAACGGATTCCGTTGAAAATGGATGAATAAAATAAATGCAAAAGAAATTGATATTGTGAAGTTTTTGATGGAAAACGGATTCCGTCGAAAATGGATGAATAAAATAGATGCAAAAGAAATTGATTTTGTGAAGTTTTTCGACGGAAAATGGATCCTGTCGAAGATTTTGGACGGAAAATGAATTCCGTCGAAAATGGATGAATAAAATAAATGCAAAAGAAATTGATTTTGTGAAGTTTTTCGACGGAAAATGGATTCCGTAGAAGATTCTTGATAGAAAATGGATTCCGTCGAAGATTTTTGACGGAAAATGAATTCCATCGAAAATGGATGAATAAAATAAATGCAAAAGAAATTGATTTTGTGAAGTTTTTCGACGGAAAATGAATTCCGTCGAAAATTGGTGAATAAAATAAATGCAAAAGAAATTAATTTTGTGAAGTTTTTTTTTACGGAAAATGAATTCCGTCGAAAATGGATGAATAAAATAAAGGCAAAAGAAATTGATATTGTGAAATTTTTTGATGGAAAACGGATTCCGTTGAAAATGGATGAATAAAATAAATGCAAAAGAAATTGATATTGTGAAGTTTTTGATGGAAAACGGATTCCGTCGAAAATGGATGAATAAAATAGATGCAAAAGAAATTGATTTTGTGAAGTTTTTCGACGGAAAATGGATCCTGTGGAAGATTTTGGACGGAAAATGAATTCCGTCGAAAATGGATGAATAAAATAAATGCAAAAGAAATTGATTTTGTGAAGTTTTTCGACGGAAAATGGATTCCGTAGAAGATTCTTGATAGAAAATGGATTCCGTCGAAGATTTTTGACGGAAAATGAATTCCATCGAAAATGGATGAATAAAATAAATGCAAAAGAAATTGATTTTGTGAAGTTTTTCGATGGAAAATGGATTCCGTCGAAAATGGATGAATAAAATAAATGCAAAAGAAATTGATTTTGTAAGTTTTTCGACGGAAAATGGATTTCGTCGAAGATTTTTGACGAAAAATGTATTCTGTCGAAAATTGATGAATTAAATTAATGCAAAAGAAATTTATTTTGTGAAGTTTTTCGACGGAAAATGAATTCCGTCGAAAATGGATGAATAAAATAAATGCAAAAGAAATTAATTTTGTGAAGTTTTTTTTACGGAAAATGAATTCCGTCGAAAATGGATGAATAAAATAAAGGCAAAAGAAATTGATATTGTGAAATTTTTCGAAGGAAAATGGATTTCGTTGAAAACAGATGAATAAAATAAATGGAAAAGAAATTGATTTTGTGAAGTTTTTCGACGAAAAAGGAAATCAGTCGAAGATTTTTGACGGAAAACGAATTTCGTCGAAAATGGATGAATTAAATTAATGCAAAAGAAATTTATTTTGTGAAGTTTTTCGACGGAAAACGGATTCCGTAGAAGATTCTTGACAGAAAATGGATTTCGTCGAAGATTTTGGACGGAAAATGAATTCCATCGAAAACGGATGAATAAAATAAATGCAAAAGAAATTGATTTTGTGAAGTTTTTCGATGGAAAACGGATTCCGTCGAAAATGGATGAATAAAATAAATGCAAAACAAATTGATTTTGTAAGTTTTTCGACGGAAAATGGATTCCGTCGAAGATTTTTGACGAAAAATGTATTCTGTCGAAAATGGATGAATTAAATTAATGCAAAAGAAATTTATTTTGTGAATTTTTTCGACGGAAAACGGATTCCGTCGAAGATTCTTGACAGAAAATGGATTCCGTCGAAGATTTTTGACAGAAAATGAATTCCGTCGAAAATGGATGAATAAAATAAATGCAAAAGAAATTGATTTTGTGAAGTTTTTCGATGGAAAACGAATTCCGTCGAAAATGGATGAATAAAATAAATGCAAAAGAAATTGATTTTGTAAGTTTTTCGACGGAAAATGGATTCCGTCGAAGATTTTTGACGAAAAATGTATTCTGTCGAAAATGGATGAATTAAATTAATGCAAAAGAAATTTATTTTGTGAATTTTTTCGACGGAAAACGAATTCCGTCGAAAATGGATGAATAAAATAAATGCAAAAGAAATTAATTTTGTGAAGTTTTTTTGACGGAAAATGAATTCCGTCGAAAATGGATGAATAAAATAAATGCAAAAGAAATTGATATTGTGAAATTTTTTGATGGAAAACGGATTCCGTCGAAAATGGATGAATAAAATAAATGCAAAAGAAATTGATTTTATGAAGTTTTTCGACGGAAAACAAATTCCATCGAAAACGGATTAATAAAATAAATGCAAAAGAAATTGGTTTTGTGAAGTTTTTCGACGGAAAATGAATTCCGTCGAAAATTGGTGAATAAAATAAATGCAAAAGAAATTAATTTTGTGAAGTTTTTTTTTACGGAAAATGAATTCCGTCGAAAATGGATGAATAAAATAAAGGCAAAAGAAATTGATATTGTGAAATTTTTTGATGGAAAACGGATTCCGTTGAAAATTGATGAATAAAATAAATGCAAAAGAAATTGATATTGTGAAGTTTTTGATGGAAAACGGATTCCGTCGAAAATGGATGAATAAAATAGATGCAAAAGAAATTGATTTTGTGAAGTTTTTCGACGGAAAATGGATCCTGTCGAAGATTTTGGACGGAAAATGAATTCCATCGAAAACGGAGGAATAAAATAAATGCAAAAGAAATTGATTTTGTGAAGTTTTTCGAGGGAAAACGGATTCCGTAGAAGATTCTTGATAGAAAATGGATTCCGTCGAAGATTTTTGACGGAAAATGAATTCCATCGAAAATGGATGAATAAAATAAATGCAAAAGAAATTGATTTTGTGAAGTTTTTCGATGGAAAATGGATTCCGTCGAAAATGGATGAATAAAATAAATGCAAAAGAAATTGATTTTGTAAGTTTTTCGACGGAAAATGGATTTCGTCGAAGATTTTTGACGAAAAATGTATTCTGTCGAAAATTGATGAATTAAATTAATGCAAAAGAAATTTATTTTGTGAAGTTTTTTGACGGAAAATGAATTCCGTCGAAAATGGATGTATAAAATAAATGCAAAAGAAATTAATTTTGTGAAGTTTTTTTTACGGAAAATGAATTCCGTCGAAAATGGATGAATAAAATAAAGGCAAAAGAAATTGATATTGTGAAATTTTTCGAAGGAAAATGGATTTCGTTGAAAACATATGAATAAAATAAATGGAAAAGAAATTGATTTTGTGAAGTTTTTCGACGAAAAAGGAAATCAGTCGAAGATTTTTGACGGAAAACGAATTTCGTCGAAAATGGATGAATTAAATTAATGCAAAAGAAATTGATATTGTGAAGTTTTTGATGGAAAACGGATTCCGTCGAAAATGGATGAATAAAATAGATGCAAAAGAAATTGATTTTGTGAAGTTTTTCGACGGAAAATGGATCCTGTCGAAGATTTTGGACGGAAAATGAATTCCGTCGAAAATGGATGAATAAAATAAATGCAAAAGAAATTGATTTTGTGAAGTTTTTCGACGGAAAACGGATTCCGTAGAAGATTCTTGATAGAAAATGGATTCCGTCGAAGATTTTTGACGGAAAATGAATTCCATCGAAAATGGATGAATAAAATAAATGCAAAAGAAATTGATTTTATGAAGTTTTTCGATGGAAAATGGATTCCGTCGAAAATGGATGAATAAAATAAATGCAAAAGAAATTGATTTTGTAAGTTTTTCGACGGAAAATGGATTGCGTCGAAGATTTTTGACGAAAAATGTATTCTCTCGAAAATTGATGAATTAAATTAATGCAAAAGAAATTTATTTTGTGAAGTTTTTCGACGGAAAATGAATTCCGTCGAAAATGGATGAATAAAATAAATGCAAAAGAAATTAATTTTGTGAAGTTTTTTTTACGGAAAATGAATTCCGTCGAAAATGGATGAATAAAATAAAGGCAAAAGAAATTGATATTGTGAAATTTTTCGAAGGAAAATGGATTTCGTTGAAAACAGATGAATAAAATAAATGGAAAAGAAATTGATTTTGTGAAGTTTTTCGACGAAAAAGGAAATCAGTCGAAGATTTTTGACGGAAAACGAATTTCGTCGAAAATGGATGAATTAAATTAATGCAAAAGAAATTTATTTTGTGAAGTTTTTCGACGGAAAATATAACACCTCATATATTTAAATGTGAATTTTTAATATTATATTGTGAAATGAAAGTTGGTGGATTAGTGAAAATCCATGAATTATGGCCAAAATGGGCAAAAAGGGCAAAATGGTAATTTGCCAACCGTGTGTTATGAGGCAAAAATACTGAGTTAGAGATTTCAAATGACAAAAGTAATGCTGGAAATGGAATCAGGGCGAAAAATTGAGTGAATAGGCAAATTTGGGAAAAATTGATGAATAGTGAATTTTTAGTGTTAAAATACTGTGGTGTGAGTGTACCGATAGGTGTGAAATTTTTATCAATATTTTGGAGAAATAAAAATATGTCATGGACTGGAAAAATATTTAGATTAAGGATTTGTGATCGGAATTTTTATCGGAGTTAAAGTTAGATCGCGTGTGGGACCCGTGTGACCGAAGTCACTTGGCCCCACCCTCTTTTTCTTCCTTCTTTCCTCTCTTTTTCTTCTCTTCCTCGCGCACAGCCCCTGCACAAGTGAGCCAAAACACCATTTTCTCTCCATTCTTCTCATTTCTTCATTTCTTCACCGAATCGCTTGATTTTGGTGTTGAAATCTATTGTAAACAACCTTCCAAAGCCATTGGTAACACTTAGAACCCTTGAATCCATCTCCTTGGCCGCGTTTTGGGCAAAGTCAGATCCGACCCACTTGAGTTCTTGGAGATTTCTTGGAGTTTTGATCTTCTAATGGTTTAGTGAAGCCTTTGTGGTGATCATACAACACATTGTAAGTATATTTGTGGTCTTTTGATGGTTGATTTCATAGATCTATGAATTTATGTTCAAACCTTTGATTTTAGATGTGTGATGATAGAGAGCCCAAATGGAAAAATGCTATTAGATGAAAAGGCCTTAGAATCGTGTTTGTACGCTAGAAATGCTATGTTAAATTTTGGTGAAAAATATAGGTTTTTAACTTAGAGGAATTTGAGGAATTTTCATGAAAAATGAGTTTTGGTGTAATTTGGATTTAATGATTGTTGTAGGGTGCCTCACACGGTCGGGATTGTGAAAAGTTAAATTGGAGCATACGTTTGGAACGGATTGCTCGTATTGAGGAAAACTCTTGGAACTTGGGTTTAATCCCTAGTGTGCTCCACCACACCTAGAGGAAGGTTGTGGTTGGATTATGTAGTTATGACATGATGTGATTGTGTGCTTGTATGCATATTGCTTGTATTGTGTGAAAATTGTTTGGTCACTGGCCAGTTGACGAGTGGAGTTTGGACATCCGCTGGGTTCATCCTTGTGAGAATGCCAGTCGGGTATTGCCGTGGAGTCGACTCTGGGAGCGGCGCCAGGATGATCCAAACGTGAGACATCCGCCGGATAGGGCTCATGAGGAGTTCCGGTTGGGTATTTCCATGGAGTCTTCTCAACCATGGGAGAGGCGCCAGGACTGTCTCGGGAGTTATATGATGGAGTCCTTGAACATGAATCAATGAGTGGTTGTTCTTGGGTGTCTCCAGGTGGATGGTGATATTGTTTTACTTGCATATTACATGATGTCATTTTTATATATTTTAGTGAGCCATGGAGTGGAGAGAGCCTCTAGCTCCATTGGTTTACTGAGATATATCCGTATATCTCACCCCGTGTTTGGGGGACCACATTTCAGGTCACTATGAGCCGGGAGGAGCTTCGGGCAAGAAGCCCGTATAGTGGACATTGGATTGGCATGCGGTGCATTGGGATTGCATGACATTTTGGAGGAGTTATGGAGTGCACATAGCATACCATTAGTATTTTGAGACTTAGGTCTTGAACATATTGCATGATGTTTTTTCCATGCTTTTGTTTGTGTTCATGATTATATGCTAAGTCTTGTTTATGTTCATTATTCATGACATGGATAACTGTATATTTGAGTGATTGGGACTTGTCCATTGCCACATTCGGTAGCCTTGAAGTCTTGATGAGTAATGTTGTAAAAATGGTCCATATTTGCATGTAAATGGCCATTAGTTTGAGGATTTGTAAATGATGTTTAATCTAAGGAAAATGCATGATGGAAGGGCCTAGAGCCTACATTAGGACATGATTATGTGTTGTGTGGAGTACCAAGGGGTTAGGGATGGATTACACAACCTTTCTTGGGCTTAAAATGCTGTAATCTGTCATTTTGCTGCATAGTAATCGATTACCAAAGGCATGGTAATCGATTACCATGCAACAGGGGACGAAAAATTGGCTACTGTCTGCACTTGTAATCGATTACTGGCCTTCGGTAATCGATTACCATGTGAGGTAATCGATTACCCAAAGTTGGTAATCGATTACCAGAACAAGAGATTGAGAAAATTGGCTACTGCCTCATTTTTGACAGGTGGTAATCGATTACCACCCACTGGTAATCGATTACCACAAGTGTAAATTTTGAAAATTCTGGTTTTCTAGACTAAAAGAAAGGGGCTTAACTTGATGGGTCAACTCAAATAAACAATGGTGGTCATTGAAGAAGCACCATGGTGGTGGTGCTGGCTTCTGTTGGCGTGGGGTGGGGTGGGGCGTGAATGGTGGGGGTGGGGTGCGTGGGTGGTGTGTGTGTGGTGTGTGTGTGTGTGTGTGGTGAGGCGTGGTGTGTGTGGGTGGGGCTGGTGTGTGTGCGTGTGTGTGGTGGGTGGGTGGGTGGGTGGGTGGGCGTGGGTGGGTGGGTGGGCGTGTGGGCGTGGGTGGCGTGGCTGGTGGGCGTGGCTGGTGTTGGCC
>JAVKPL010000485.1:0-14810 GCA_032173675.1 Gastrolobium villosum
AATATTAATTTATTGATTACTTGAATTTTAAATTTTTTAATTGGTAATACTAATAATACAATTATCTGCATTTATGATTTTATAATCACCTCAGTGAGGGAGCATTAACTCCATAATACTATATATTATTGGTGAATGGTGAATTAGAATCAAAGTTCGACTCTACAACTCTTAATTTTTTTTCCTTCTTTTTGTTTTGATCTTTTTTCTTTCACTTTATCTTGTGTCTTGTAACACACATTTTTCTCTAGTATCTGTGCCTTCATTTCATAATGCTCCCCATATTTTAAACTAAGGGAATGTTATAATTATGAGTTTTATAAGAGTTATGTTGTAGGAAAAGTGATTGTGTAATGTTATAGAGATTCGTTTTGCGTGCATTAGTTTCTTTTTATTTTGCTTTAGAAAGTGTGGGCCCCACAAAATATTGTGTGTGTAGGAAAGTTTTTGGTGTTATGTGACATGATAGATATAAACCCCAATTATTACTAAGTAAATTTACTCTCTTTTATTACGGTTTTTTTATGACCTTTAGCATAGCTATTGCAACAAAATAATTATTAACTATTTTCAGTACTTCCTCATCTCTTTGTTGTTTCTCCTTCAATAATATTCTACTTGCCGGTAGCTGACAATTATAAAAAAAGTTTTTTTTTAACTTTAATTTAAAATTAGCTTTTAGCTTTAAAAAATTATCAAACAGACTATTGTTACTAGAGCTTAATCTATGCAAGTTGCAAGTTTTTTTTTTTTTGGCATCCTAGTTGCAAGTTATTTAAATTAGTCTACCGGCTTATATTTCTTTTATTTCTTTATATAATCAAAATTAATAATGATAATTTTGGATAAATTATTTGATTAACTTAAATAAAAATACTCAATTAGTTATTATTTAAAATCCAAGAACATTTGATTTAAAATAATATTTAAATAAAAATTAGAAAAAAAAACCTTGACAATTTTAATATTTGATTTTAACATTTTTTGAATTTATAGACCGGCATGGGCGTACGGCGTGTGGCTTGTTGCAAGACAGCATCAAATCAATTCGGACTAGGACAATTGGGGTCAAAACGTTTTTTTATTTTATTTTAATTTTATTAAACCAACCCAATCAATTTTTATTTATTGGAAGAAGGTTATACTTACCATCTAATTTCATTTACAAATTCTCACAATTATATCTTAACCATTGATTTTCATCAATCAATAATTATCTTTTATTGTAAATTAATAATTCATTAATGAATTTAATTTGTGAAAATAATAACCGTTGATTGATGATATTTAACGGTTAAGATATAATCGTAAAAAATTATAAACAAAATAGATAGTAACTTAGTAAGTATAGTTTCAACGTCTATTTTTATCCAACGTTTATTTTTAGATAATTATAATGTAATGCAAAAGATGGATGCAATTTTTCACGCACTAATTAAAAAAATTGTGGTCCTTTTGAATTTAGTTGATACTGGAGGTTTATTTGATTTTTACCACATTAAATTATTAAAAATCAAACAAATTCCTCTTTGATAGCTTTTCTTATCTATATCATCCCATAAATTAAATCTTAAAATATTTTAGGGTCTCTATTTTCTCCTTCCATATAAAATATCTTCAATCAATTTTCCAACAAAGTCTATTTAGTAAAACTTTTAAATTACTTGTCTTTTTTTTGTGACGTCAGTCTACAATGTCTGAAAAGAAAGAAAAAACGAAATAGCTTTATTAGTATAAGAAAGTCTTACTAGTAGATAGTCAATTTGAGCTGCAGCCAAAAAATTATATGTGTATTTATTTTTTTTAATTTTAGTTAGTTCATATCATAATATATTTAAATTATATTAAATACATAACATCTAAACAAACAACACTATGAAGAGTTATAATTTTATTAAATATTTTTTTAATTTTACTAAAAATAATTTTTTTATACTAGTGGAAATTAGAAACATAACCTAATACAACTTACCCAAATCTTTCACCGAAAACATTTTAAATTTTACATAGGGCCAAATTACAATTTTAATTTGGGCCAAGTTATAACTAATTATATAATGAGTGAGGATATTCTAACTATCAAAAATTCTTACTAAAAGAGAGAGAATGTTAAAAAGTTTTTAAAGAGAGAGAAAATATTAATCTAATGGTGATTAGATAGGTAGTGAGTTGGTAGTGGAAAATTTTGGTAGTGAGAATATCCCTCCTCTTATATATTTATATATAATATATATAATTTGTTAGAATTTAACCCGGACCGAGGCCACACCCACACTATATGTGGCTCCGCTACTGCTAGTAGACTTTGTTAAAAATCAATTGTTGGAAAAAATTTCTTATGTGAAAGGAGAAATACACTTGCCAATATTTAATATATATTTAGATGAAATTATGATTTTTAACTGTTAGAAAATAGTATAAACCATGAAAAAATATTTTCACCTACCAATTTAAGCTTTTGGATTAAAAAATATTTTCACATACCTCATGTAACGTATTCAATCATGACCATTTTAACTTTTTCTTGTGAAATTTCTTTGTACAAATAGGTATATCTATCCATTGTTCTTTCCCCCCCTTTATATAGGAGCTATCAGGCATGAAAGGTGGATAATATATAGGCCTATTTTTTATTTTAGTTAGTCAATTTTTCTTAATTCATTGATATGTTTATTTTCGATTTGGATCTTCTCTTATGATAAAGTCAAAAAAGAGAAATATTAATTACACATTTTAAAAGCTCTTTCTAATACATTCTTTATCCTAGGATGACTTTTATACAAGTCTTATTAAATAGAGAATGAACCTGTGTTATTTAATAGGATCCATATGATATTTGCCTAATATTAAAATGAGACCCATGTCTATATTACAGCGATATGGACACAGGATACAAGACACAATATAATACAATCCTTTGATATATTAATTCTAAAAAATATTAAATTTCAACACGTTAGGATACATTTTGATATTAAGTAATATTTTTAATATATATAATATATATAATTTACATTTAATATATATAACAACTCATAATAAGTCATATATTCAATTAAATATTCAAAATTCATAACATAAATATAAAGATAAAATAATTTTTCATGTTTTTGATTTTTTAGGTCAAATTTCATAATAAAAAATATTTGATTTATAAATTAATTTTTCATGTTTAGTTAAAAGATAAAAAAAAATAAAATTTGGATATAAGAAAAATGTCAAAAAAAGTTGACCGCATTTCAGAAATATGTTGGAAAACATTGACTGCGTGTTGAAGCGTTGACCACATATCAAAAAATATTGATTGCGTGCCGTGTTCATTAAAAAATATCGACATAATTTTTTCTCAAAAAAACATGTCCGTGCATGAGTGCATCAAAGACCCATGCCATGCACAATAATATATTAAAATGAGTGTAAAAAAAATATTATTAATATTTTTTAATGAAAAATATGTCATTCCGGAACTACGTCATGTTATTATTATTATTTTTTGAGATAGGAACTGCTTCATGTTATTAAAGAATAAGAAAACATACAAATTTCCTTGAACTTTCAATGTATACCTAAATCTTCATCTACTCTAACCACTTTATTCAAACCTGTTCCTTATTAAATGCATTCTGTTAACTAAAACAACGGTTGCCATTCTTATTTAATACACCTAAGATTGAAATACTACAAACTCGGAATAATAAATAGTGAGTGACAGTAGCCAGAGCGAACCCACCTTAGTTTTTTTTTTTTTTAGGTTATTCTGTTCCTAAGGACGGTGTACAACTTTTTCTTTTCGGAAACCCCAAAAATCACACGAGATGATTCTATGTTGGGAAATTTTCTTTTGCGTTTGTTTCTTCCTCGAAGATAATTCAAACCATTAGATTACCTACGCAGGATTTTCTCCCAATTTGGGTGTTGATCAGACCAAATATAATATGGGCTAGCCAATTTATATCCGGTCTAATCACACATGGTTGATGTGGTGAGGGTACTCTACTTCTTGGGCTTGAGGTTGCTGGTAATTGTATATGGACTTTGGTCCTTTGTTGGCGCGATCCTTGAGTCAGGATGGGGTACCTGCAATGATACTTCAATGCTTAAGTTAGTATCAGTTGCAGGTGTATGTATATTCTTTATGAATTAGATGATCATACCTGGGCATGTACCCTCTGTTTATATAGTACTTCTGTTGCTGCCTTCTGAAGGCGATATGGCCTCTGATTGGCCGTTTTTGAGCTGTAGGTTTAACTAGAGCCTTAATAGCTTTATCTGTTAATGCCAGGCTATCTTAATAGAGTAGCGGCAAATTGGTGCTGTCCTCTGTTTATTAGTACAAAGACGCGCTGGGTTCGTCTTAGTTCTTAAGATAGCTTCCTTACTTCTAAAGTTTATGCAAAAGGTCAGTTTCATGCGCGATGGAGGCATCGCGTTGCGTCATGCGCGATGGTGGTCATCGCGCCTAGTTTCGTGCCCTCGTGAAATTGGGCTTCTTGTAAGTCTTTAGGCCTCTAATGGGCCTACTATATTTTATTCAGATTAATTGCCCCCCTAGCTTGCAGTTTTGACATGTGGCCAAGCTGTGAGGTATATATATGTGTTTTGTGCACGATAGATCTTTTTGGATATGTTACCACGATGATCATGTTGAAGAGTCATCATGATTTACCCGCTTAAAAATAGTGGATTAGACGTTAACTGTCAGAAGTATTAAATGCTATTGCAATTATGTGGGTGTTTAATGTTAAGCGTGGGCTGTTTTGAAGTGCAAACGTCTAACATTCCCCCATGTGTCCCTGGCCATCCATTTATTTTAACACGTTTTAACTTTTCGAATTACCCTACGCTATTTTTTTGTATTTGTACGTGCTAGTGAGTTTGGAGGGAAATCATTACAAGTGCTCACTCACCGTTGCCGAAGTATTCTTGCTTTCGCTTCCTTTTCCTTCGATTGTGGCTGCTACCTTGCGGTGTTGACACGTCCTGATCTTCATTTGTTCGTCCGAAGTATATATTCTGAGGTACGTTCATTTTTCTTTTAAGGATCTTTAGATTTTCTACTTTATTTCTTCTAGTTGTGTTCTCTTTTCAAGTTTTTTAGACATTGTTGGTTATGTTTGATAATCACAAACTTGTGAATTTTATCAGAATAACCACGCGGTCAGGTTCTTCCAACCCTCCTCCCAGGTCGTTTCCTAGGTCGAGTTCTTTAGGGACGGGGAATCATGGTGTAACAGCCCGTGTTAACCCGGATTGTTAACACACTATCGTATTAAGCCACGCTTAATTAAAATGCGGAATAACTTTTTCTTTAATTCAATTATGACGTCATTAACCTTAGCCAACTTGATTACTTAGTCAATTTCATAAAATACTGCCTGTATGTAAATTGCAAGACAACTAACTGGAATACCTCATATATAAATATTAAGTGAGTATCTAAAGCCACAGGACTACAACACGTAGCCTGGGTCAAAATCCTGATACTTTAATTACAACTTAAGTAGAAAGACAATAACACAACCATGTGGCATGGACAAACCCCATGCTCACCAAATAAGGCAACAATGCCCAATAACAGTCTCAACATAAACTTAACAGAAAACATAATAACTCAAACAAGGCGGAAAACATAACAGCAGTCAACATCCAGCATGACATCATATCATAATATCAACTCAGCTCTGGCCTCCTGCCACCTGAGCCCTCAACATTACCTGATCCTGAAATAAGCGTCCCCAAACGTGGGGTGAGATCTCTAAACAAGAAATCTCAGTAAGACAAGGGGTCCTCAAGGATCTTCCACCCCAAGCTCACTTACATGTGTAATATAAGTTCAAAAACAGTATTTACAATATAAGTTCCAAAACTATGCGATGCAACAATTAATCATGCCATGTGTGCTTATCAAATCTACTGGCCAGAGAAATGTAGGAATACGTCTATGCCTACATGAGTACAAGGAACACCGCTTGCACCTCACCCACAGCCTCACCATCTTGTATGTACTACATACTCAGGCTTACCGTATAGGTGGACACCACATGCATCTCATAAAAGCACATTGCATATAAGTAGCTCAACAGCATTTCCAAAATATTAAAGCAAGTAACACAGCATGCATAAACCCATCCCCATGGGACATGGTGGAACAATAAAATGGATAAACGGAGGACACGAAAGCTTACCTTGCAAGCTAGCTATCCAAGCCAAGAGTCCAACCACTCACAAGTCCAAAAACAGCAGTGTCACAATCTGATATGGACCAATAATACATCAATATTTATGCACCACAAGCATGCAACTTAAAGACTACACCTTTCCTTTACGTTTTACGTCTTAAGGCTTCCAACAAAGCCATAAGCCCTTAATCATATGATTCTGACTTAGTTCATTAATTACAGAAGTTAAACTTCCTTAATCTAGGGTCCACAAACCCCCAATAGCTCACTGTTCACACAGCACAGCTACTGTCTGCGCAAACCCAGGATATCCGGATATCAGAAGGGACATATCCGGATATGTCATATCCGGACATCACACTGACCATATCCGGATATAACATATCCGGATACACAGGTCCCATATCCGGATATCGATATCCGGATATCTGTTCGACAAATATCCGGATATCTCACGACAGAATGCAGTTTCTGCATTTCGTGAATATCCAGTCCAAAGATCCCACTTTTAACACATGTACACGTTAAAGGATCCATTTTTAAGCATATACAAGTTCACTTAGGTGTTGGTTACTTCGTTTTAACCTTTTACATGCCAAGACACCAACTTTAAGCATCAAAACTTAAGATCAAAGGTGAGGAAACTTACCCCAAGCTTAAAACAGAAAAAGGAGGTGCTCTTGGAGCTCACAACCAACTCCAAGGTTCAGACTTCTCCCAAGAACGAAAATGACAACCCAAGCTTGGACCTTTCAACACAAAGGAAGCTTCTTGAGGCTTCACAACTCAAGAACAAGATGGCTCTCCTCCCAACTCTCAAATTCAGAACCAAAAACCTCACAACCAGCAACTCAACATTCAGAAAAACCACCTCTCATACTCACAAAGCCACTCACAAGTGTTTACAAGAAGGGAAATGTGAAGGAGATCAAGAAAGGTAGTAACTTGGCCTCAAAGTGGAGAAGAGAACCCAAAGGCAAAGCTCCAGCTGACCAGCCCCCAATCAGCCACGCAGGAAGTTAGTTTTCTAGGGCAATGTGCCCTTAACATGCATATATATAGCCACATGGCCACTAAACGCGCAGTATTAGCCTTAATAGCAAAGTAAAAGATCTTGATCCCAAACTTCGGAATCTAGACCTAGACATTTTTCTAAGATTTTTCATATTTTTATTTTATTTTTCGGAGCACCTTTCCGGTACGCGCTTTTCCATAGCCAGTATCGGTTCTGCCATCAGATTATATTATTTTGACTTGAAACTTGTTTTACAAGTCCTACATAATATTCTAGTAATTATCATGCATTCGTTATAATTTTCCGGGATACTTTTCCGGTACGCATTTATACCGAGTAACAGAACCGGTATCTGCGTTTTTCTTCCGAAAAGCGACTTTCAGCATTTTTACTCACTCAGTATAATTATTTAAGCCCAATAATAATTATTAAGGTCAATCATGTAATCATTTACTAATTATCATAATTAATTCACTAATTACCTTAATTAGCGGTGCGGGTTCTTACACATGGCATATTAAATGTGCTGCCCCCTGGAAGAAGGTGGATGTGATTGACAACCATATGTGGTCTTCTTGTCGATTTGAATTGGGCTCATCTTCGCGGAAACCTAATCGCGAATACTCTAAAACTTTGTCTCGACAAAGTTCATCTTTGTTTCCCAAAGGCCCTTTCAAAATGGCTAGTCCCATTTTTATTTCAAGTGATTTTTTCGTCAGTTCGGGTTGTAGCCCTAAATCTATTAATATAATTAATTTTGAATCTACCCTTTCGCATTCATCGCGCGATTCTTCTTCTAAACACATGGTCCTGTACATAACTATTCTAAAATCGCAAGGCTATATGAATTTTGGTACATGCTATGCTTTCACACACAAAGCGTAAAAATAAATGCGGTATGATGTAAGATGCATGCTTATATACTTTTCATATACGTTATGTTGCCACATAACAACTTTTATCTCATATTCATATTGCCATCAAGGCATATTCATGGTAGAATACTTACATCATAAGGAACTTAATAATTTTACGGAGTATGGAGCATCATGTTACAACTTCATACGCTAGTCAATAGTCACATTAGGTAATATCGCCTAACACGCGCGAGATTCTCCCGGTCAAAAGAGTCCAATTCCCTTACCGTTAAATGTGGTTTATCCCGCGGGGTTCCCATATCCCATACAAGAAAATCAATTTTGATAATTTTAAATCTGCATTTGCTAGCACTACTTTTACTGATTCTACTTCTTCCACTAATTCCTCCTCTTCTGCATCAGATTTTGTTTCCCCAAAAATCAAAGAAATTATGGCAAGGCGTGGTGCTGGGGATACAAAGAAGAAATCTGATTTGGTTGTGAAAAAGAAACAAAAATTTGACCCTGAGTCAGCAGATGTAATTAAGCGTGATATCCATGACGAAGGGACCCTGGATTGGGTATCAGATATTGTTTTGGACACGGTTTCTACGTACAGTTATGTTAAAGAGTTAGCACAACTAAAGGCTGCCATTCATATTACTCCAGGGAAAGAGCATGATGATCAATGGGACATAGATGTCGTGCCTCTAAATGAACGGGTATGCTCGTCGCGCGCTGAGGGATCCTCAGGACATTTTATGATGATGTATGCTCATTACTTCTTAACTTTAGGAGTTCGTTTGCCATTTTCGGCTTTTGTAAGTAAGTTGCTGGCGCATATCAATGTGGTGCCTTCACAGTTAACCCCAAACGCCTAGGGCTTCATAAGGGTGTATGAAATGGTGTCTAAAGCTTATAACCTTTTCCAGTCCCCAGAATCAGTTCTACGCATGTTTAGTGTAATAGGATCGTATTCCAGTTGGGTCTCTTTTAGAAGTAAAGTGAAGTTTTGTGAGTCCTATCAAAGGAAAACTCACAATTGGTCTACAGAATTCTTCAAGATATATCCTGCTAAGGATTCCAAACCATTTTTCTTGAGGGAGGAAGACAATACCCCCATTTTCCCTCTATACTGGACACATTCAGAACCTAAGCTACAACTTTACTGCTTTAAGTGACTTAGAACAACACACTGTGACCACCCTACACAATATCGCGCGAGAGGTTTCGAATACAGGTTACTTAAGTACTTATACCATCTTGAATGAGTATATTGATGATGACATCAGGGCTTTTTTGGGTAAGTTATACTCCTTTATTTCGGTTTTATCTACAGGAATCTTTTATATGTATGTAGCTTTTTGCATATGCCTTACGCGTTATCCTTTTGCAAATAGTTCGATGGCTGCCTCATTGACCAGGTCATAGAAAACTGCTTTGATGCAGGGTGCTGAAGATGCCAACCCCTCAACACCTGTTGGCCCCCCCAAAACTACTGCCTCAACTGGGGTTGAATCAAGCCAGGACGCTGCTGCGCGCAAGAAGCCACCAGGTCCCCCATCCATCGCTACCCATGTCATCCCCCCCGAAGATAAAGAAGTAGAAAACTCCCCGAGGGGACAGAAGAGGAAACTCGCTGAGGCTGACGCAGGATTTTCGGACCTAGTTTATTTTGGGGAAGGCTGGGGTTTTGACAAGGACATGTATACGAAGGGCAGGGAGATAGGTCCGCGCATTGAAGAGTTACCGAGAGAGAAATGACTGGCAACTTCTGGAAAGCTGAGTATTGCTAATCAGCTCATTATGTCCGTGCCAGGTAAGTAAATATTTCTTGCGTTATATGTTTAAAACTTGGTATCAATCATTTTGATATAACATGTTCTATTTAGCAGGGTCTGTTGATTATTTGAAGGAGCGCATTATTGAACTAAAGGGTGATGAGATTGTCCATCAGCGCACAGGTTTTGAGGAAAAACTGAAGAAGATTGAAGAGGAGATGGCTAAGATAAAGCATGAATTGAAAGAATCGCAAGCCATTAATAAGAAGTTAAAGACAGAAAAGACTGATTTGAACAAGCGCGTCCTGGAATTGGAAGGAAATGTAGATTCCTGGGAGGAAGAGAAAGCGCAGCTGAATAATGAAGTCGCAAAACTTCAAGGTTTGTTTGAAAAGAAAGATGAGGGGACTTATGCAAATATCATGAAGCAAATGCGTCTCTTCATCCCGACGGCCAAGCTGGACAATATCCATTACCTCTACTATGTTAATAATGGTCAATTAATGACCTTGAATGACAATGATGAAGAGGTTATGGTGGATTTAATCAGTGCAATGGATACGAAGACCATCGCGCCATCCGTGCAAGAGCTAACCCCTCAAGGACCAGTTACTGTTGCTGGGGATCCCGCTGGAGTAAACGAGAATCCTTAAGACATGTCTATTGTAAGAACCCGCATCGCTAATTAAGGTAATTAATGAATTAATTGTGATAATTAAGAAATAATTCCATAATTGGTCCTAATAATTATTATAAGGCTTTAATAATTATAATTAGTGGGTAAGAATGCTAAAAGTCATTTTTCGGAAGAAAAGTGCAGATACCGGTTCTGCTAGTCGGTATAAATGCGTACTGAAAAAGTATCCCGGAAAATTATAATAAGTGCATGATAATTACTAGAATAATATGTAGGACTTGTAAAATGAGTTTCAAGTCAAAATAATGAGATCTGATGCCAGAACTGATACTGGCTATGGAAAAGTGCGTACCGGAAAGGTGCTCAGAAAAATAAAATAAAAATATCTTAATTCTTAGAAAAATGAGTAGGTTAAGATTCCAAAGTTTGGGATCAAGATCTTTTGCGTTGCTTTTAAGGCTAATACTGTGTGTTAGTGACTTAACCGGCTATAAATATACCCTTTAGGCACAAAGCCCTAGGCCATACTTAGCCTCTACGTGAGTTTTTCTGCTTCCTCTTCAGCCTTCTCTTCTCTTCTTGAAATTCTTGGCCTTTGCTCATGAAAGGGACCAAGAAGGCACCTTTGTTGTGAGTTTTCTTCTTGAGAGTTGTACACACTTAGCTTGTGAGCATTGCGAGGAAGTGGTGAAGCATTTTTGAGTTCATGCTTGCTGAGTGTGGGTCATTTTTGGGGCTGTGTGTTCTGAGTTTGGGTTGTGAGGCCTTGTTGTTGGCTTCTTGAGCTTCAAGGAGCCACCTTTTGGCATAAAGGATCAAGTTGGTAGTGTATTTTCGTTTTGTGTTCAAGTCAGAACCTTTGGAGTTGGTGGTGAGCTCCAAGAGCATCCTTTGCCTCTGTTTTGAACCCTTGGTGAGCTGTCTTCACTTGATCATGTATTCTGATGGGTTAAAGGTGATATCTTTGCATGTTAATGAGTTAAGTAAGTAACCAACTGGTATGTTAACCTAAGTGGGTCTAAAAATGCATGCTTTAACGTGTTGAAGTATTAAAAATGGAACCTTGGAAGAATATCTTCACCAAATGCAAAAAATGCATTATGTCATGTAATATCCAGATATTTGTCGAACAGATATCCGGATATTGATATCCGGATATGGTATCCGGATATTGATATCCGGATATGGGACCTTGATATCCGGATATTGTATATCCGGATATGGTCAGTGAGATATTCGGATATTGCATATACGGATATGCCACGAGGAATATCCGGATATCCTGGGATTTCGAAGAACTGTAGCTTTTCTGTGCAAACAGTAGGCTATTGGGGGTTTGTGGACCCTAGATTAAGGAAGTTAGACTTCTGTAATTAATGAACTAAGTCAGAATCAAGTGATTAAGGACTTATGGCTTTGTATGGAGCCTTAAGATGTAAAACGTAAAGGAAAGACGTTGTCTTTTAGTTGTATGCTTGAGATGCATAATTATTGATATATATTGGTCCAAAACAGATTGTGATTCTGCTGTGTCTGGACTGTGAGCTTGTGGACTCTTGGATTTGGGTGTTAGCTTACAAGGTAAGCTTTCGTGTCCTCGGTTTAGCCATGTTGTGGTTCCACCATGTCCCATGGGGGTATGGTATATGCATGCTGTGTTACATGCTTTCGGGTATATGAAATGTTGATTGAACTTTACATGTAATGGCTTTTTATATGCATGTGTTGTTCCATCTTGACGGTAAGCCCGAGTATGTGGCGTCATACAATACGGTGATCCGGGGTGGATGCAAGTGGCGTCTTGCACTATATGTAGGAGATAGACGTATTCCTGCATTTCTCTGGCCAGTAGAATAGTATTGACACACATGACATGATTATCTGCTGCATTGCATTGTTTTAGAACTGATGATGATGAACTGCTTTTAAACTTATATTGCACATGTAAGTGAGCTTGGGGTGGAAGATCCTTGAGGACCCCTTGGCTTACTGAGATTTCTTGTTTAGAGATCTCACCCCACGTTTGGGGAATGCTTATTTCAGGTTCAGGTAGTATGGGGGCTGATGTCTCTGGTGGCAAGAGGCCAGAGCATGACTGATGATTATTGTATGACTGCCTTGATGATAGCATGACTGGATTAGATGCTGTTATGTTTTCTGCACATTTATTATTATGCTGTTGATGCTGAGACTGATGTTGGGCTTTGTTGCCTTATTTGTGTGAGCATGGGGTTTGTCCATGCCACTTTATGTTAGTACTTTTAGCTGAGTTGTATAAACTGATTAGTTGGTCCGGTCTACGTGTTGTAGTTCCGTGACTAGAGACTTATACTTATATTATTTATTTAATGAGGTATTTCAGTTAGCTGTTTTATTGCAATTACATACGGGCAATGTTTTATTAACTGTTAATAAGCAAGTTGGTAATGATAATGGCATCATAATTGAAAAGAAAAAGATATTCCGCATTTTTAATTAAGCGCAGCTTAATACGATAGTATGATAACATTACCGGATATATACAGGGTGTTACATCTATCCAGACAATCTGAATTTTATTGATTTTTCTTTGGATTTGGTTTTGTTGAGATATATAGTCCCACATTGGTTGAAGAGCAACTAATGTGGAGTTTATAAGGCCTTGGACACTCCCACCCTTTGAGCTAGCTTTTGAGGTGGTGTATCCCAAGGTTCTTTACATGGTATCAGAGCCTCGCCGTCCCCCACTTTCTCTTGTGGAATTTCTTAGCACAGGTTGGCTGGGCCTGTTGCATTATCCACTCTTCAAGCCTAATTGGCTCTCGTGTGAAGGGGCGTGTTGAGATATATAGTTCTACATTGGTTGGATAAACAACTAATGTGGAGTTTATAAGGCCTTGGGCACTCCCACCCGTTGAGCTAGCTTTTGGGGTGGTGTATCCCAAGGTTCTTTACTTTCCCGAGGTTCTTTACAGGT
Source organism: Gastrolobium villosum (assembly GCA_032173675.1). Lineage (NCBI taxonomy): Eukaryota > Viridiplantae > Streptophyta > Magnoliopsida > Fabales > Fabaceae > Gastrolobium > Gastrolobium villosum. The sequence goes on from JAVKPL010000485.1 coordinate 13,426, forward strand.
TTGTAAGGGGTTTGTCCCCAATTCGTATCAAACAATTGCTGACATGGTAGTTTTTGACAATCTAATTGCTAATGCTGTGTGAGACGCGATGGCGTCATACTAAAAATATATAATTTATCTTATTCCTTCATGAAGATGCTTTATGACTTCCTGCTATGCATGTATCTTTTCGTAGAATAGTTGTGGCTCTTTATCCGTTAAGATATACTTAAATAAATATTTACTTTAAAACAAAATTCTCCCAACGTACCTTACCGTCATAAGACTTTCTGGCACAATCAGAGGAGATTACTTTGAAAGTTGATATGCTTTGAAAGTTGATAACCTTTGAGGATTATTACCACCCTCGTCCTTCTTCTCTTCTGTAAAATATTGGAGTTTCTCCCTTGCCCTTTGTCATGGAACATGTTTGCGTGTTTGGAGGAAGTTCTTAACCAATGACGGTTTTACCTTTCTTTTATTGTCTTCATTGCTCGTAAGGCTTGGAGGAAGTTTTATCCAATTAAGGCTTTACCTTCCTTTCATAATTGGAGGAAGTTTCATTAGCTCCCTTTCATAATTGGAAGAAGTTTAATTATCTTCTTTCATATTTGGAGGAAGTTTCATTAGCTCCCTTTCATAATTGGAGGAAGTTTAATTATCTTCCTTTCATAATTGGAGGAAGTTTCATTATCTTCCTTATTAAAGGAAGTTTCATTATCTTCCTGTCATATTTGGAGGAAGTTTCATTAGCTCCCTTTCATGGTTGGAGGAAGTCTCATTATCTTCCTTTCATATTTGGAGGAAGTTTCATTACTTTCCTTATTGGAGGAAGTTTCATTATCTTCCTTATTGGAGGAAGTTACATTATCTTTCTTATTGGAGGAAGTTTTATTATCTCCCTTTCATACTTGGAGGAAGTTTCATTACCCCATGTTAACCCGGATTATTAACATACTATCGTATTAAGCCACACTTAATAAAAATGCGGAATAACTTTTTCTTTAATTCAATTATGATGTCATTATACTTAGCCAAGTTGATTACTTAATCAATTTCATAAAATATCGCCTGTATGTAAATTGCAAGATAGCTAACTGAATACCTCATATATAAATATAAAGTGAATATCTAAAGTCACAGATCCACAACACGTACTCCGGACAATATCCTGATACATTAATCAACTAATGTCTGAAAACATAAAGACAAGTCAATGTGGCATGGAAAAATCCCATGCTCACCAAATAAGGCAACATAGCCCATCAATAGTCTCAATTCAAATATCAATATAAAAGCGGAAAACATAAACAACATCCCACAATGACAGCATATAGCAGCAAACTAACTCAGCTTGGCCTGCACAAATCCACCAGAAGATATGTAACTGAACCAGTAAGGAAAAC
>JAVKPL010000486.1:0-14607 GCA_032173675.1 Gastrolobium villosum
CTATGTGTACACTCGTTAGGGTCTACATCTTGTCAAACATTTTCCGTTGAAATTTCCGTCAGACACATTTCTATCGAAATTTTGAACGAAAAAAAATTCCGTCAAAATTTTGACGGATTCTTTTTTCGTTTAAAACATTTGATGGAGAAAATCATTTGTGTCAAAAACTTTGACGGAAACTAAATTTCGATAGATAATTTCATTAGAGAAAAATTTCGTCGCTTTTTGATAAAAAATATTCCGACCAAAAAATAATTTTGTGACGAAATTTTTGTCGTTTGCAACGTAAAACTTTCGACGACATTGGTGACGAAACAATTCGAAAACGGGTTATGTCGGATTTGACCACTTCAGAAACCAAGTCAGACCCACTTCAGAAACCAATTCATGTCAGATCCGACCCGGTTCTGAACTAGTTGAGTAAAAATCCAAACAAAGTAGGAGACCTGACTTGGATCAAAATAAAGCGGGTCGGGTTAAAATACCTAACTTATAAAAACCAAGTTGGGTCGAGTCGGCACAAAAACCTGACCCGACATGACCATGCACAGCGCTACTTTTATGGCATTGAATGATTTCCTATATGATTAACATAATCCTTTTTTCATACACTTTCCTGGGGTGCATCGTGATGTAGTGATAGCAGATAATGGTTATAAGATTTTGCAGCAACATCTTCAAAGGGCTTCACAATGTGAAACCGTTTATGACATGGGTGTGGATCTGACATTTGAGACTGTTGTCACAGTTGGGCAGGTAAATACATGTTTGTTAACAGTGATGCTCACATTAAAGTCATGGCTGTGCATGTGTCAATTTGACAAGATTATCACTTATCATTGACATATTCTGTGCTTTTAGTTTCTAATACATTATCCTACTCATAGGGCCGGCTTGCCTCAGCGGTAAGCTTGCTTGCCGTGGTGTGTCAGGTCGCGGGTTCTCATCAGTCTCTCTGCAAAAAGCAGGGGAAAGACTGCCTAAAGTATTCCCTTCCCAGACACTCACGAAGTGAGTATTTGAACTGGGTCGGCCCTTATTCTGTGCTTTTAGTTTCTAATACATTATCCTACTCATAGGATAAGAAGATAAAGACTATTGACATGGCTGCTCAGAAACTAACAAGTCTGTACTTATGTGGTTTGCTCATTCTCTAACAAGTCCATTCGCAACCATTTAGTTTTGGTGAGATTCTTTTATGCTTAATGTCTTCTAAAATATTGAAGAGAATAATGGAACTAAGTAATCGATTGTCTTACTTGCACTTCATCAGAGGTATCTGTACAGACTGTACTCTCTATTATTTCTTTTTCTTTCTGAGAAACTCTTGCATTTTAATCGCTCATCCCCTTATACACAGTGGTATTTCGAAGATGCAGAAGGTTGTTTATGTCTTTATGCAAACCTCTTTGGAATTGAGTTTTATACTTGCATAGAGCAATACGTATTGGAATTGAGTAAGAGAAGTCTTGTTTCTACAGCATTAAATTAGTTTTCCAATCCATAGGTTCTTTACAATCGGTTCTCCTTATCTTTATGAAGATTCTGTTTGTAAATCACGTTGAACAAGAAAAATTGGAAGAAATTGTTATCCTACTCAGTTTGCCGGATTATGAATTCAAGAAAAAGTTGAGTATTAAAGCAGTAAGATTTTAATTCTTGCAAAATAGAAAGCCTTTTTTCAAGGAGAAAAGTTGTGACAAAAATCTTGGATATAAAATTTTACCTATATATATGGGGTTGAATTGCTCCAATACTTAAGGGAGTGAGTGAGATATGTTATAATTTACTTAGGTCATAGTAGCTGAAGTTTTCGTGAGCATATAATTATTTGTTATCTTTCTATTTTATTTTATTTTATTTTTTATTTTCTGCAAGGTATATTTTATTTTCATGAATATAGCTTGTTTGAGTCCTTAAAAAGAGAAACTTTGATTATTCAAGTTAAGGGTTGTTAATCTATGCATAATAAGTGATAATAAACTTCTGTTTGAGGAGACATTGGACTCAGAATCGTTGCAGGACCCTTAAAACTGAGTTTATGCAGAAACTACACGAGTTTATGCATTATGTCTGAAAAGTATTCAAATACTGGTCGTGGGGTATTCGAATACTTGATTGGTATTCGAATACTCATGAAGAAGAATTGGGGTACTTTTTTGGGAAGGGAAGTATTTGAATACCTTAGTAAAAGTATTGGGATACTTTTGGTATTCGAATACTTATCGTGAAATATTGGGATACTTTGTGGTATTCAAATACTTTAGTTAAAGTATTGGGATATTTTTGGTATTCGAATACTTTAGTGAAAGTATTGGGATACTTTTCTGGGAACAAGAAGTATTCGAATACTTTTGGCAGATTGAGCTTAAAATCAATTTTAACAAGTTATGAAGCCTTAAATACAATATAGAACCTTAATGGAATTCTAGACTGTGAATATTGATGATGTAAATGCTATGAAAACATATCCGTGAACTTGCTGGACATTTTTAATACTTGTGACCCCTTGGACACCGAGTTATATGGGAGGATTTAGCTTGACAAGTAAGCTTCTGGTCCTAAGATTGATCTGTTGCTTGTTCCACCCGCCCATCGTTTATGTGTATGGTATGATTTATGAAAATGATATATGCATTGTTATATGCTTGAGATATGTGGATATGCCTATTGATGTAATGTTTGGATGTGATGTTAATTACTTACACGATCAGACTGCGACCCTGGTGTGTAAGGCATAAGGCTGCGACCCTTATGTTTAGATATGTTGCAAATGTGTGTAAACCCTATCCTGTTCCCTGGCCAGCTGAACCACACTTGCATACATCACATGAGATATAAACTGTGGTACATGACTTTTGGAGCATTTGGATATATTGTCATCATTATATTGCTCAACATGATCATGCATTGTACTTAGTTTTTTGAGCATATTATATACTTGTGAGTGAGCTTAGGGAGGAAGAGTCTTACTGAGGTTGGGACCCCTTGTCTTACTAAGGTTTCTTGTTAGAAATCTCACCCAGTGTGGGGCATATTTCAGGTACATGTGTTCCTGAGGTTGAGACCTATGGTGGCATGAGGTCGGAGTTGAGCTGATGATATGTTGCATGCTTTGACTGTTATGTTAGGATATGATTATGCCCTGTTATTATATGGCTATTGTACTTGAGACCTGATGACTACGTTGTTTTATTTGGTGAGCATGGGGGTTGTCCATGCCACATTGGTATAAGCTATGGGTATTTAGACTCGAGTTGTATTATTGTATCAGGACAGGTCTGGTCTACGCGTTGTAGCTCCGTGACTTGATACATTATTTATGATATGAGGTTATTCAGTGTAGTTATTTATTGAAATTTACATACAGGCGGCTTTTGAGAAAAGTTAAGTAAATCCACATGGTTAATTTGGTAATGTTCATAATTGGAAAATTTTAGCTTCCACATTTATTTAGCTGCGCTTATTACCATTATATGTTTAATACACCGGGTGCACACGGGGTGTTACAGTGCTCTCGAAGGACCCCTAGTTTACTGAGATGGGTGATCTTACCCTGCTTGGGGACTTACATTTCAGGTATAGTAGCTGATGGTGCTGGGGCATCGCACGAAAAGAGGCCAGAGGAGAGATATTATCTGACATGAGATTTACATGTCATCTTATTTTGTACATGATATGATGTTATTCCTTTCAGATGTATATGCCATGTATTCTTTTGGAGAACATAGGAGATGTTTATGCCTTGTTGATTGTATATGCATGTTGATAGAGCTGTATGTATAGGATTATGTTACTTACGTAATTATATCTCTTTTGTTGGTTTGATGTAATAATGTAAGTAACATCATGGAAATTGTTTTGGAGACCTGAGGATTATGAGATAGACTAGGCCATGGATGGCCAAACAATATGTAGGTATGTTCTTGCTTAAATTATATTAAACTGTTAATCGAGTAGAAATTATCTTGGAGGGAATTATTCCCAGTGGTCTAAAATACAAATGAAATGTCGTCCGTTTCATTTTGATCAAAGAGGCGATAATGATTGCAATACATAAGAAAAAGGAGAAAGTTAATCACGTTTTTATACTAGGTCTAGTCTAGTGATTCATGAAAGAGCTTATGTGTTTAATTATAAAAATATAGTGCACTTATTATCATGTGTATGTTATTACACCGGGTGCACTCGGTGTGTTATAGATGGCTTGTTTTTTAATTAATTAATTTTTTTTTGGTACAAATTTCATTCAATGATTTAAACCTGATTCTTTAATCTATATATTCAATAATTGATGGTTCATGGTTAATCTCAAAACTTTTAACCTTACCGAGTTGACTGTATTAGTCAATCTCCCTATACTCAACAAACCTAGCGTTTAACTTAATAAGCTATTGCGAGCAACTCAATCTTGACTTGAAATGATGTCTTAATGCTTTGGGCATTTGAACAACAATCCGATTTGGCTCATCCCGATAACTTCTCCCTTCTAGGACTGTGACTTTCCTTGTTGGGTTGCAATTGCATAGTCCACAACAACCTATATAACATGTAGGGAAAAATGTGTATCATTTTAAAGGATGTAAGTTGTGTCATTTTAAGTGAGAAAAAAAGATAGATAAAGGAGGTGAGAGATTTAACAAAAAAATATAAAGCTGTGGGTCACACCTCTTTGTGAGAGTAAAATGATATAAATTATGTCATTTAAAAGAACAAACACTTTTCCCTAACATGTATCAAACAAAAGAAAAAGAACCAACGAGTAAGAAAGTTTTATCCATATATTGACCATGGTTTTGGAAAAGGATAACTAATGAGAAATTCACCCGGGTGATGTATGCAAAGTCATATATATAATGAGAAAGTTTCTTCCTTTTTTTTGGCTGTGAGTAATTATACAAGTAACATTATACTAAATTGACAAAATTGAAATTTAGTTTACATTATATATGATACAAAATAAACAAAAGTTTGAAGCTTAATTTTAGCAGAAGGATGGTGTTGTTCTTTAATATGGTCAACAATATATTCTTCCATATGGAAACACACTTTTTAACGTAAATCCTTTCAACTACATCTTCATCGGTTTCTACCAAATGGGGTAGCTCAGTTGGTAGTAAGGGAGTTGAATAATTAGAAAGAAAAATGTCTCGGATCAATCCTCACATGCCATATTTGCGAGAGGTTTAAATATCTTCATCTCTAACCCGTCTCTCACTTTGGATTAGTCTCATAGCCGGCTAAAAGAGTCAAAGTTTGCAGGGATCTCGGGGAAAACCAACTTGCCTACAAGAAATAATTAAGGTTGGGCTAATTCTAAAGAAAAAAAAAATCATCATCAATCTCCTTCCACTTTATCAATAAAAAGGAAAAGGGGCAGAAACAAAAGTAAAAGATCATCTTTTCTTTTTCCTGTCTTTTCAACTTTTGAAAACGATTTCACTGATTATTTTCGTGCAATTTGAATACAAAACTAAAATGTACGTATACTTCCCAGTCCCATCTCACTTCCTCCTTTGTTTATCTTATCTTACTCCTTTTATTCCCATCTCTTTTACATTTTCAAGGCCTGCAGTGAGCAAAGTTGTTCTTCTATGTAACAGCCTGTTACGTACCGGTATTGTTAACATTGATTATGATATTAGGCACAGTTACGATCATAGCCATTCATTTATAAAAATGCGAGTAAACTTTTTTCTTTTTATTATGCGAGCATTTAAACCAATAATAAAACGTAATAAATAAAAGTCGTGACCATGACTGATAACTCTTTGCGGAATAATAATATAAACTGCCTAAATATCATATAACATCTCTCTCAAGTCACTAAGGGGTTCCCATAAACCCACTTAGCTTAAATCTCATTTTTATGTTTTCTACTTATCTGAACATGGTTCGATATTCTGGTTATTACAAAAAAATCGCATGCCGCGAACCTCTCATCTTTTTGTCTGTTATCCTAGACTTAATTATATTTCTAATGAGCTATCACATGAGTAATAAAGTTTTCGTTTGCTCCGGATATCACTATTTGAAGTTGGATAAGCAAATCTGTCAATCAACCTCAAAAAGCATTCCAAACAGCCCTCACTCTCTCAATGATTCTGGAAAATCCACTCCACCAATTTCTCTAAAATCTTTATACAAAAAACTAGACACTTCAATCTTCAATTTGACATATCATGCACCTAATTCAACTAAGAAACTAAGTGGGAATAAATTTTCCAAAAACAGCCAGTAACAGCCCCATGTGCATGGGCGTTTTGAGCAGTCCGTGCTCTCTGGCTTCTATAGGTCTGCGTGTAACTTCTATGGACATCAAATTTTGACACAAGTTAGTTGACATCCCAAGCTTTACAATAGTGTATGGCACTTCCCTATTGGACCTTTTTGGAGGGAGATGTGCTCTTCCAAAATTCACTCAAATCCTACCAATTTCTAGAAACTTCGCGAGAGTTTCCTTTGTTTTTCCAATATATCCCACTTTTTTAAAAGTGCATAACTATCCTCAAATGGTACCTAATAGACATGGGTGGTACTCAAGGACCAGCAATGCCCTGGTGCTTTTACAAACCTTTACAATTTATACTCAATTTGATCAATATACATAATCCATGCTTACTTTCTCAAAGTTAACTAATTTCAATCACAATATCCATTTGCATGCATCCTTGAAACATAAAGCATAATTCACATCCTAGAATAGGCCAATTGCCCTTTCATCATATAACATGCTTCAATATTACACAATGTCTCAAATCATAAATTATAAGCTTCTTTACAAATATTACAATAATCCTCCAAATATACATAATGAACCATCAAAATAAATCATGATAATTAATGGCTAAATTTAGACAAAATGTGATATGAACAAAGATGACAAATAATAATCCTAACTCACATGCAATTTTCATGTCCTAAGTCTAGCCTAGGCCGAATGGCCATAAAATGCAAAATAATCCTACGTCCAAGCTCATCCTTCGGGCCTCTTGCCCATCGCTTCAGCAACACTGCCTCTACCTGAAATAAAGTCCCCAAAATGGGGAGAGATATACAAATATATCTCAGTAACCCAGAGGTTCTGGAGATTACTCCGTCCATTGGCTCACTTCGATGCATATCAATAATATAATACAACATTCCAAAACGAGATAAAGCAAGGGATTTAGTGAAGTGGGTAATCAATAGGGAATAAAATACGATGAAGCTGGAATGGTCAATGCCAATACCATGCAACATCCGGCCTATTGGCCTTGGCATATAACCTACGAGTTTCTATCCAAGGAAGTGTTCCCGGAACATCAACTAAGGTACCCTTCATCCATATACACCCGAGACTTCCTAGTGTGCTCCTCTACGGATGACACACCACGACCCCAGATCAACGAAACTCCCTCATGGAGACCTATCCAGTGGAAGTCCGTAACACCCGAAGGCAACTGTCTACTGGCCAGAAACTCAGTACATCCTAAGTACCACTAACATACAATAATGCATGAAAATGTTATACTACATTACCAGCATACACCTCCAACGACTACCCTTAACAGGCATAGTGGAGCACATACGGGGATCAAACCCCAGTACTAAGGGATTAACTGATAAATCCTTCTAGCTTGACAGCTCTAATTAAATATGTCCCCGAGCTTGGTACTTCAAGAAATGCCTACACATAGGCTGTTTCCAGTACAATTACTATCAACCAAAAGCATACACATGCTCATTTAATATTCATGCAAAATTTTAAAATGACTTACGAAAATCACCCACTAAGCTCAAAGCTCCGCGTTCACTTCCGTGGGAAGCAACCTACAATGATTACACAAGGATCATCAACACACGGTGCAAATTATCAAGATTAGAAGCACCAGAATTTCACCCTCCCCATAACCTAGGTTCGGCCTTCTTAGGCTAAATTTACAATTTATTTTTCTTAATTTTATTTTAACTTTCCCTTAGCATCCTAAGGTTACCACAACACCATTTCAAGCCCCATTTTCCATCCTACACCATCACAACACCATTTTTCCAATTATTCCATTATAGGTTCGAATGCACATCACACACACTCTAAGCATATTTCCTTTAATTCCCAATGCATCAACTCAACACACAACTCATCCAAATACCATTTAACACCACAACACATCCATTACATAATTTTTGCATCATAAAACCCTCTATGCTCTCTCTAGGCCGAATTCATCAAGCCCCACACCAAAGGGTATCCAATTCAATTAAAAATTCCACACATCATACAGTCCTACTATTAAATCATACAATTATTCCACAACTCAATTACACAATCATACAACATATTCATTCCACAAAGTCATGTCATTTCAACCCAAATTTTCCTAAGTTATAATCCAAATTCTCCAATGATTTTTATGATATCAATCATTCTAAAACATCATTCTAAGCCATTTTTATCTAATACACAATTTCAATTTGAGCTTTCTAACTACATCAACTCATAAAAACCACTCTTAGGTCACCAAAATCAAATCTCATGATTCAACCAATAGAAAGTGTTAAAACTTACTCAAAAGCTGCCTATGACTCCTCCACAACATACTAAAGCATTGGAGGATCAAACAACTCCAAGAACAAAAATCTCCACACTTTGGCCGCGGGTTTGGGGGGATTTTCTCCAAACTTAGTGAGTTTCAAGGCTCAAGACTACCATGGTTGTGTTTGGATGATGATTTCCTTCAACTTTGGTGACAAACTTTGTTGGATTTGAGTGAGTATGAAGGGAGTTGAGAGAAAGAAAATTTGGAAGAGAAATGGCGATGGTGGGGAGAGGACCGCGGGTTTCTTGGTGTGCGAAGAGAGAAGAAGAGAGTGAACAGTGCTAGGTGCCAAGTGGCTTAAGTCACTTAAGTGAGGTGGGCCCCACCGCCACCTCACGCGATTTTAAACGAATTCGAATATCCCGCCTATTCCGCTAAACGTCCATAATCTCATACACTATTTATAAACTCTAATTTTTAACATTAACCATTATCCTTTAATCACCCTTGATCAGATGAATCCGAAGTTTTCTGGTCGTTCGGAGAAATTGCAGTTTTAAGTTCTTATGCGCGTTGTGGGCACGCTTCCCCAAATACACCAATTTCCATCAATTTTCGCTGGAAATCATATTTTCTAGTCCTATGTACCATTTATAACTTATATCCAAATCTAAAGCTCAAAATTGATTGGCACGCTTTACGGTGCAACTGTATCGCGATATTTTTACCTGGTAAAAATACTATTCACCAAATTTACAGAAACTGGCCTAACCACTCGATTTTTTGTTCTGGAACCATTTCCAAGGTTAGTTTGCTCATTTGAGGCCTCCTACTCAATTTTACTTTCCTAGGGTTACATATTTGGCTAATTACCGTTTTACCATTCCTTTGTATTTTGACTCTAATTTCAGGATTTTCACTAATCCTACCCTTTAGTCCATTTTTAATATATTAATATATATTTTAGAAATGCGAGGTGTTATATTCTACACTTAAAATAATAGCTACACTAATAGTTATTGGAATATTTTATTGGAATATTCTACACTTTGCCCGCTTTCCCTTGTTATTATTATTATTTTTTTGGTAAATCCCCTTTCCCTTGCTTTAGTGTGCGTTTGAATGGTTTTTATAAAAAAAAAAAAAAAAATTCTAAAAACTTTTTTTTTTTGAAGAACTTTATGTGTTGGATAGCAATTTTTAGAAAATGGAGAATTTAAAATAAAAGTTAAAATAATACTTTTTTAAAAAGTCAAGATTTGTTGATTCTAAAAAAACAGAAGTAAAAATTAAATTTTGTTACAAATCCAATTTTATCCTAACCCCATTCAAACTGCTCTATGATACTATCACCACTACTAGCTATCACATATTTAGTAATTGTATATATATAAAAAGTGCTTATCAATTTTAACATCCAAATAACCGTTTTATTTAAAAGTACTTTTTATTTGGTTCATCCAAACATAAAATAACTTTAACTTTTAAAAAAATTCATTATCAAAAATTCAAATAATAAAAAGTCATTTATTTAGAATCCCATACAAACGGAGCTTTAGTAACATGCCAAACTTTACATTCTCCATTGGAATTCCTTCACTCTATTGCATGTAGAATTATGTATCATCTCTTGTATCTCAAAGTTATGATTGGTATGAAGTGGGTTGGAGAACCATGACTTTAATTTGTTCCATTATAAACCTACTTCAATGTAACCATATTTCCCAAGAAATGCGCAATCATGGTCATTTGAGGCACTGCCTCAAGGGCCATATATAGGTGCTAATTAATGAAATCATTTAGAATCTCCAACTTCAATCAAATGGTATAAAGACAATTTGTTTGAGGTTATTTGAGTTAGATGGATGCCATGTGGAGTGATTAGCGGCAAGAAAAGAGGGTTTATTTTCTATTATATTATGTTACACATGCATTGAAAACTTGTTTTTGGTATATATGATTAACAAAAAGCATTATTGTGGTTTTCATATTATCAAATAATGCATCCCATCATAAGCGGAGGAAATGTTAAAATGACAAAGAATTTCCAGAGACATATTGGGTCCAAGAGGAGGCTTTGTTTAAAGTAGTCTATCATTCTCTGCATTGGTTTTTTTATTCATAAAAACAAAAAAAAAAAGCCTCTGATTTATATATGTGACCTGGGCAAAGGTTAGTGGAGTCTATTGAATATAGACGTAAGCGCTTACGTCTTTATCTACACAATTCTATTGATTGGCAAGATATATTGAAGTTATCGATTAAACAAAAAAGCCTCTGATTTTCATATGATGTATATGTTTGTGGGGTAAAGTATCCTAAATTAGATTATCCCTTTGTATCAAATTCTCCTAACGAAAGTTTTTTCCTTTTCCTTTCTTTTTCTTTTCGTTTTCACACATTTAGGCATGTGTTTGTACAGTGAGTTTATGACCTAGGCAAAGATTAGTGGAATCTATGGATTTGATGGTCACGTCTATATCTGTACTATTCTATTAATTGGCAAGATATTTTGTAGTTATCAAATTCAAAACAATGTATGATTTGGTAAGAAAGGAGCCCCAAGAAGGCACATATAATTATACTCTAGGATATTAGGCTTAGTTATAAATAATGAGTTTTCAGTCAAATTCCAAAGCAAAAAAAGGCATTTGAATATGCATCTCTACTAATCTTACATTGTCACATAATATGAAATATTTACTATGCAACCTATCTATCTCGTACATAATATAAAAGTTTTATTTATTTATTTTCACAATTTCATATATATATATATATATATATATATATGACATCTTTTTTTGTAATTTTCATTTTTAAATTTCTTTTAATTTATCACTTTATTTATTTTCTTTTATTAACTTTTTATGGCCGTCATTTACATTTTTCTGGACTTTTCATGTTCTTAACCTTTCAAATTTAATATTCTATATTTTTTAAGTTTTTAAATAAATATCAATCAAAAGTGCAAAGTTAATTTTTAGTAAATATAAAAATGCATATATTATGTTGATCTTAAATAGAAAAAAAATAAACATATAATGTTCATTAAATATAATTTTTAATTTATTTATTAAGCCTATTCTTTTATTCCTATTTTTGCAAGTTTTATTGAACCAAAAAAATTGAGTAATTTATTTCAATTTTATTTATACTAATAGAATTAGCAGAACATTATTTCATTATTAGCATAACAAGTGAAATAAAAATCATACATAGTGCTTATAAAAAAAAATCATACATAGTACATAAAGAGATAAATCTTTATTTAATTTTTAATTTAGTTTTAAATAGGGTAGTTGAATTATTTTGTTGGGGATTGAATAATAAGTTTTTCTAATAAAACAACTAAAAAATAATAAAGTTTTGAGTGATAGAAGTCAATTAAACTAATAGACGTAGATGTTACCTAACTATCAACAAAACTTTAGTATATCATTATTTAGTCCTCATTTATTCAATATGACAGTTACAGTATCACATTTTCCCTTATTTAAATGCTTAACTATAATCCATCTTGGACCAGCACTTCAGAAAATTTTTAATTTTCCTAAATTCACCAAGTTAATGTACCCTAGAGTGTGCTAGTGTGTTAGAGTTTCTGATTAATATAATGACTATTTTATTTTTCTTACAAAAATACACTTCACTTTGTAATAATGAGAGATCAAGTTGGAGGTGCAGAGAATTTAGTGCAGAAGAATGCCATGATTGGAGGTGCAATAACAGAGGCTCTAGTACCTGCATGCAGCGACTATATAGGAAAAATTATATTGACGCAATTATTTCCAAGAATTTGCTAGTTATTTAGCTTTTCTGGTAAAGCTATGTTTTGGTCAATTATATTGGCCAATCGGTTGTCTGCTTGATAACAAAACAAAAAAATTACCATTTACAAGGTCATCCTCTCTTCTCTATGCTCGAAATGGATTCTAGTAGAGTAAAGCACCAAGTTGCTCTTGTCAGAATCGTTTAATTGGCGCAACACAATGTTTATATCAAGGCATACTGATCGGTACAACACAACAACATTCTTTTAGAAATTATAAATATACTAGTTTGTAGTAAATTACATGATTATTTTATGTACGTATTTACAAAAATGTTATTTTAGACATCCATAAATTTCATCTGGCTAATATAATAAGTAGATTACAAGCTTACAGTTATATAATTTATATTATTTTTATCTATAATGTGCCACCAACCAATACATTTTCTTCCGGCAATTTGGAAAAACACTCGGCCGATCATTAAATATATTAAAAAGATTACAAGTTTCGATTTTAAAAAATACAAATTGATTGTTACATTAACTTCATCCATTATATATTGTTCCATTAGTAAATACGAGAATAAGAGTTATGTCGTATTCTGTTTCATTTCCCACACTGTAGGAATGAGCTATATTGTTCTTTAATGTCAAGAGAGAGAGAGAGGAATCACTTAAAAATGAATAAAATAACAAAAATATTTCTGCAGTAAATAAGTTATCTATATTTACTCCCAAAACGATATCATTTTAGAATTGAAATATTAAAAATTATAATTATAAAAACTATAATAACCCTGAAATAAATTAAAATTATAAAAACACCATAATTTTCATCACAAAACGACGTCGTATTGAGCTTACTACATATTATTTGCGGTAATCGCAGAAAAACGAACCCATAAAATAATTATAATAGAGATTATTCACAAAAGCTCTAACGTCACGAAGCATGTGTAGAAATAATTTACCATTGTTAAAAGATCATAGCATTTTCATTATAGTGAATCGATTTATCTCATGAAACAAATAGATTAACGAAGCTTTTGAATAAATTAAAAATATATATATATATATATATATATATATATATATATATTCAAATAATAATTTTAATGATTAAATTTGATATTTATTTAAAAAATTCTAATGTGGAATAGGTCACACTTTTCATTCTGTTCTTCCATGCTTAAACATTCAATATAAGAAAATAAAAAATAGTTAATATCTCAGCTTTTTAAATAAAAATTAAGGGCACTAATTATAATTTCATAATATGAACTAACTTTTCTTACATTCTTCTCTATTCAAACAAAAGAAGAGAATACATTTCTGTAAATCAATATTAGAATATTATTGGAAATAATTAGGTAGAAAACTTGCTTATCCCAAAAGTTGACATGGATGAGTGTTTCATTTGGGAAACTAGAGTTTTATGGATAAAGCTGATTTTACTTTTGAAGTGGATTGATGAAGGAGCTTGTGGCATTTCACATTTTGCTTTGAGGGATACCAGTTTTGTCTTTTGAGGGTGGGACTTGGTACTTTAATTTGTCTAGTCTTTATTTTCTCCTATGCACTCTTTCTTGCCAAATTTAAAAAGGCCGTGCAAGCTAAAGCTCGTCTCTACCTTATCTTACGTCTCATTCTTCAACCGACATAAGGCAAAACATTTTTCACAAAACACAAATACTTATCATACATAATATAAGGGTTTTATATTTCTCATTTAACATGAGAATTTAAACTTTCCTACATCCTTCGATTTCCGTGCTGACATGGGTCCTATATCTAATTTTTTCTAACACATGGATCTCACGTACTTTTTATCTCTACAACATGAGATTTCAATTCTCATTTAACATGAGAAATATAAAACCCATAATATAATACAAGTTAATGAATATAAAATTATTCTCGCTACATATTTTCTTGAATGGTCTAGATCATAGTCTAAATTCTTTTCAGTGGTTGCAAATATCATTTTCCATTTAACTTATAAAAACTATTTTAGGTTATGCTGTGAGGTGGGGCTTGGCTTGTGTAGTTGCCTTTGTGTTGGGCCACTGATGGCAGCACCTGTTTGGAGGAAAAGAAAGCCGAAAAACAAAAAGGACTACAAACAGAAAAAGAAAAAGAGAAAAAGGAAAGTGAAAGATAGAGAAAAAAAAAAAAAAAAAAGAGTGAGAGAGAAAGTGAAATGTGGGAAAGGAAGAAAACAGTGCATAAGAATTCCTTTTCTTTTCTCTCTCTCTCACGAAATGTAAATTGTGATGGCGTAGTTAACTTTTGCTTTTTCTCTCGACAGGAATC